>OZ030026.1:41973920-42113920 GCA_964023405.1 Apodemus agrarius | reverse complement strand
AGTCCAACAAGGCCACACCTTGTAATAGTGTCATTCCCTGTGGACCTATGGAGGTTGTTTTTATTCAAACTCCCCTAGATTATCATACCACTTAGTGGCTTGATCTCTTAAGATATAAAATAATGCATGGTCCTTATTCACCGTGAGAAGCACGCAGTGGGAGATAGTGCAAGGGGTGGGGCTGATTCCTGTCCATCAGCTGCCTCTGTTCATATACATATTGTGTACTGTCTGTCTCAACAATTTCTGTCCTAGAAGGCTTCTTAGAATATCATTTCTTCTTTAAAGCATGGGGAGAAGCTGCTATGCCCCAAGAATTTCTTTGGCAAGCCTTTTTACTAGGTTTTATTCTCCACAGTAGGGTGTTGCCTGGCCTTTATTGTGGTCTTATCTTGGCACTTTTGCCTCTAACTGCTCTGAGTAGCTCATGGAGACCCCTCTTGCACCTTCTAATGTCTTCTATTGCTTCATATCCAGAACTTTAAATCGCTCATCTTATTCTTCTCCTTTCTATCAGTTTCATCTCTAACACTAAAGGGTATTTAGCACTCCTGGTTAACGAGTATTCAAACCCATGAGCCTGTGGGGATCATTCCTGTTCAAACCACCACACCAGTGACTGATGTTTTCAGTCACACTGTTTCCTTTCAAGAGATTAAGAGTGTGTCTCTCAGACTTTCTCAAGCAAACCTCAGGGTTCTCAGAAAGATATGTAAAATGGTAAATCTTGAAAAGATCCATGGTTATGGGTTTTCCCTAGCCATTTGAATCACTGTTGATTCCTTTCAGATGAAGGCTTACAAACGCTTGAGAAATTAATCTCTCCAAATCTCCAACCAACTCCAAGTGATACAGTGAGAAGACAAAGACAGTCACTGCCTGTTCCCCTTCTAGATACACAGATTTGCATCTTCATGTTGAGCTTTGCACATATCTTAGTCAAGATGAGATTTTTCTAAAATGACACTTTCTACCTTGAATTGGGGTAATCGAAGATGTTCCCTCCATAAAAGGTGTGATTCCCTTTTTTTCTGTGGATTCAGGGCAGTATTGGAAGAACACTCTACTGCATTTGGTACTGTATCCCCATTTCTTACACTGGAGTCTGCAGGTGTTTACCAAGGCATACTTAAGGACATTGGGAAGATTCTTTGGACATTCAGGATGATTTATTCAGTCTTTCCTTCTGATTGTAGAACTAATTTCTGACTTTATAGTACAGGCGCTTTCAGTGCCAATATAGAGATTAAAGATAATATTTTGTGGCTTAAAAAATAATTCTAACTCACATTCATCCCATGGTGGTCCATTCTTTAATAGCCTAACTCTTCTCCACTAACTGAGAAATATAATCCCATCATATAAAGGATGTCATAGGCATCCCATGTAAGTTGCTTTTCTTCTGTAGGACAGCTCATGATATCATGCATGTACTTAAATGTAGACTTTCTTCTGTTGTGGCTGGTATAGCCTCAGGTATGTCTGGGGTTACAGGCTTCAGGGCTCAGATGGATCCAACTTTGGTTTCTCACTCGGCTGTTTCAGCTTTGTACCTGTATCTTATTTACTCTTCTTGTCACTATGGCAGAAATACCTGGCAGCCACTTCTAAAAATAAATACTGTCCTTAGCCACATCACTTCTGGGCTGGGTCAGTTCCCTCTGACTACATGGGCTAGGGATTGAAGGACAGTAATTCTGCACATACAACCAAAGCTTGTCTGCCAAGGGCAGTGTCAGGAGATGCTAGGCAGTTAAAACAGCAATTGTCTACTTAGCCGTCATCAGAAAAATTGGCCCGCACACCAAATCAGCTGCTGCTTGTTTTTGTAAATAAAGATTTATTGGCACACAGCCACATCTCTTCAGTTATATGTGTCTGTGACTATTTCCCTGCCTTGTCAATAGAACCGAGTAACTGCAGTAGAGGCCCCTCTGACCTGCAAACCCCAAGATGTTTACCATGTGGTTTCTGATGCTGCATTCCTGTTCTCTACAAAGAAAATTAAAGCTCACGAGGAATAGGCAACCGTAGAATTAGATAAAGGTGGTTGCCATCTTGAGAACTGCTTTTAAAAGGCCGTTATGATTTGTAGATGCTGCATTAAATGATATACCACTGAGCTAAGATGGTAGGTATCTCGGTGATGGGGTTCCTGCCTACCATGCTTGGGTTTGATTTTCAACACAAGTAAATAATGGATAAATGAGGAAAGTATGTTGAGCTCCTTTAATGATTCCATCCTTACTTATAGAAATCTGTGCTAAATTTCTGCTTTGTATTTTTACACCTGTTTTCATACCTACTACATTTGGTTAACTTAGAAAAGAAGTAATGTAGTAAGTAGAGTTTGATCTGATGTGGTCTGTAAAGTCCTTGTTTTAAGTAGGCTCTGTGTTTAACTTTGCTCATTAGTGTGATCAAACAGCTGATCATACTCTCTTTTATAAAGAAAAGCATTTATGCAACCGTTCTGAAAATTCGAGACACTTCCAAGGCCATGTGGAGACTTTCCTGCCGGTACCATACTCAGCTGTGAGCTTTTACAGCATTCATCCATCACTCCCACAATCCACCACTCCACTTTCTGATATGCATATCCTACGACTCAGCCCCTGCCCACAGGTAGGGGACTGCATGGGTTGTTAATGCTCAGCTCCTGCTGTAGACCAACTTGCCTTTAGGTTGGGATCTTAGCTTGGAGTGAAATGTGCTTTGATAAAGACAGAGGGAACTACAGAACACCACTGTGACCAAGCTGGGTAGCAGGAAGGGGACCTACAGCTCTTGGGAAGATTTGATGGACAGCACGGTAGTTTCTCAGTTTAATGATACAGTCGAAAATAGCAACTGATTTTACACGACCGGACTTGACAATAGAAGCGTGACAGAAATGGCAACAAAATAAAATTGAAGCTAATCAGGCACCAGGTGCTTTCAGTGTTTTGTTTGCTGCACTGAAGGTGGCACCGCAGTTCTCTGCCTCCACCCTTGTGTCGGGGAACAGTCACTCATCGCCCAGGAGTTATTGTGTAGGGAATTCTGAAGTCTGGTGAGAGTTGGAAGTCCAAATGATGACTTATTTTTGTGATGCCTGGGGTTAGCAGTTAAGGGTAGAAGTGTTTTGGTGAGGAGTCCTAGATCTGAGTGTGCAAAGTAATTTACTCATGGTGTTAATAGAAAACATGAATTCGTACATAACTTCAGGATTGTGATCAAGTAAAACTTGGCGCATCTAGGAGTGTGCATCGTCAGCAAGCAGTCACATGTCACAAGCAAGCTCAGTGGACACAGCACTATAAAAGCCAACGGTAAGAGTATTTGCATTCTCTTTAGGTAAATTTATTCTTATCTAATCTCTGTTGTTAAACTCGTCTCTTTATCCTGCATACAAAACTCTTCCTTCAACACTCACTTGGCCACCATTTGACCGCCATTTAATGTAGCATTACATGTATGTGCATACTTACATTGTACAATATGTGTGTGTATGTATTACGTATGTATATATGTATGTGTGTATGCATATATGTATGCATTTATGCATATATGCGTTGTGTGAATGTATGTATGTGTGCATATGTATGTATGTGTATATGCATTATGTATAAATATATGTGTATGTGTATATGCATGTATATATGTATGAAGTGTATATGTATGTACATATGTATATATGTATGTGTATACATGTATTATGTGTGTATATGCATGTATAGGCATGTGTATATGCTATATATATGTGCATGTGTATTATTATGTATGTATATATGTATTATGTTTGTATATGTGTATGTATGTATATGTATGTATGTATGTATTATGAATGTATGTGTATGTATGTATAAGTACTTGCTCAGTAAAGAGACTAAGCAGTGTTAAGAGTGAGAGAAGAAAGAAAAAGGGAAAAGGAGGTGGCTGTATCTTAATGATGCAGCATCTTTTTTCATTTTCATGAATAATAATTTATTTACTGAGATCTCACAGACCATCTGCTTAACAGAAAAGAAGTTGGCAAGGACCAGTGTTCAACTTCCTGGTCTTTTGCTTCTAACTGCAGCTTTGGAAACTGTGTTAATGTTTCCCTTTGCTCTGGTTTCCTCTCAGCTCTCTTACTGGACATGAATTCTGAAGGATCATGGATGATATCCGAAGTAACGATTATATGTAAATTATTTTATGACCCCAGCATATAGTGTGTCTGAATCAGAGACTTGGCCTTCATGTGAATTGACATGATCTAAATATTAATAATTTATATAGGGTCTTTCACTGAACCTAGAACTCACTGATTGGCTAGACTGGCTGCCAATAAGCTCATGGCTCACTGATTGGCTAGACTGGCTGCCAATAAGCTCATGGCTCACTGATTGGCTAGACTGGCTGCCAATAAGCTCATGGCTCACTGATTGGCTAGACTGGCTGCCAATAAGCTCACGGTAGCCTCCTGGCTTCTGCTTCTGGTGCTGGGATTTCAGTCCTGAGGTGTCATACCCAGAGTTTTATATGCGTGCTGGAGAACCAAGCTCAGGTCCCCAGGTTTGCCCACCAGGCACTCTATTCACTGAGTCAGTCGACCAACACCCCTCTCTACTTAATGTTGTGTATCCGTGAAGCCGGAGTACCAACAGTGGCAGAGGCCCTTTCATCCATCCCAGTTACATAAAAGATATGGGAGTTTTAAATTCTTGAGAAAAATCACCCTGCATAGTTCGGGACTTCTACAGTTTTTCTGCTTGCAGTCTCTTTTCACTGAGAATTTTTTGTGTGGTGCTGTATATCACATATGTATGTATGTATTTTATGTATGTATGTATGTATGTATATGTGTGTACCACATATTCAAAAACAATTTACTGATGATAATCAGAAACAGTCATTTAAAAATAATTATTTAGTGCACATATGATCTTATGATTTAGTAACCATCAAAGTCAATATACACACTAATGACGGGTATGTGCTTATTTTTTTACATAAAGAATTAAATAGTAGATGATAGTTAATATTGGAGTACATATGGCATCTTCCATATTCTCCGCAGCTGATTAATTTTTAAAAACATAACATTTTTATTAGTTGAAAATTTCTTATACGTGGAGAGGCATATGCTGTGGGTTCAGAATCAAGGCAGTGGTCAAGTCATGAGCTACCGTGTGAGTGAGTGCTCCTAGGAGCACTTTAGATTCATTATACATTTGATTTTAAATCAATTTTTAATTGTGCATTCAGAAACCTTTTATTAAGGTCACATTTTTCATGGCTTTCATAGGCAGTTATGCAACTCTGTGGGATCTTGACCCATTAAAAGGCAGACTGTAACTGTGACCTATGCTTTCAGAATATTTTTATGAAGCAATCTTAGATTTATTTAATCTCTTACTAGTAGCTCCATAATAAACATCTGTTGGCACTAAAATAAATCACTAAAATTTTACAGTTAGAGATAGGAGCCAGGAAATCCTTGTGAGTTTGAGGCCAGCCTGGTCTACATAGTGAGTTCCAGGACATCCAGGGCTACATAGTGAGACCCTGCTTCAACATACAAACAATTATTTTTTCTTGTAAAATCATGTGCAATAATATCTTGATTTGAATGACTCTTCTCATTCTGTTTGGAGATGGGTATCTGACATCCATTTCTGAGCTGAAAACCCATGTAGTAAAGGAACAAAAAGAGAGAAAGAAGTAACAGCTGTTTAAAATATAGCAAGCTCCCACGAGCCCTACCTCTGGTTCCTTCTGGTATGCCTTTACTTATAGGTCCTCATGCCTTTAATTTTATACTAATGAATCTTATAATTATCTTTTTAGGGTTTGCATTTCTGGCCAGACAGTCTCATCCCTACATTTAGGTATCTGGCACACAGTAGAAACATGATAGCATTTGCAGAGTGCTTATGGTTCTAACTTATAATGATTGAATGCTTATATTCCTATAATATATCAGAGTTAGTTATTGATGGATGATTGTCATTGAATGAATACATTTAGGAAAAACAAGGCAGCAAGCACTCTGTTGTGCTGGGTACACTTTCCACATCCTTCGGAAACAGTGCCTTCTTTTACTCTGGCTTCAGAAGGGTTACCTTAGGAGAGCATTGGCATGTGAATTATGTCATTAATGCTGGCCTTCACAATTTATGTTTTTAAAGGTGATAGTGCATGATGACCTATCATTATGTCATTAATGATAAAATGTTCATGGATTATTAGGGGGAGGTATATTGTAGGATGATAAGGGTTAGTTTCTAGCTTTCCCCTCAAACCCACAACACTTCCACAGGCTTTCCCCATCTTATCTTTCCTTTTACAAATATTAAGCTTTTCTGTGGTAAACCATTGTGGAAAAGAAAACAAAAAGGTGCACAGGAAAGGACAAAGCGGGGTCTGTGATGAAGAAGCACCAAGGGCTGGGTACATAATTTCAGATTGAGATTTTTTTTGCCAATGAGATAGTTTTTCTTAGATAGACTTCTAGAAGAGTTATTTAGCTAAAACTGGTAAAAAAAATTAATTTCTGGTGTGTGTGTGTGTGTGTGTGTGTGTGTGTGACAGGATCTCATGTATCTCTGGTTGGCCTTAAATTCATTTTGTACCTGAGGATAATCTTGAATGTTTGTTTTATATTCATGCCTCCACCTCTGTGCTATGATTACCAGCTTGCACCAACAGATCCCCCATTTCCTATGGTACTGGGACTAGAACCTAAGACTTCCTGCATGCTCACAGCAAGCTGTCTGCTGACTGAGCTATATCTTGGGCCCTAATGATAAGCTTTTATGTTTTTTCTTTGTTAACTTT
Organism: Apodemus agrarius; assembly: GCA_964023405.1. Classification (NCBI taxonomy): domain Eukaryota; kingdom Metazoa; phylum Chordata; class Mammalia; order Rodentia; family Muridae; genus Apodemus; species Apodemus agrarius. Next base: position 42,107,116 of record OZ030026.1, on the reverse strand, counting down.
ATGAGGAACAAGAAAGAGAGTAAGGAGCCTATAAGAACAGGAAATTCTTAAATCTGGAGTTCAATCCATCTGATGTTTTTATTTGAGCATTTCAATAAATAATAAATAAATAACACCTGTCAATTAACTGTGAGTTTTATTTTAGTTCTCTGATGCACTGGGCAGTGTCAGTGGCAGGCATAAAATTACAACTCCAAACCCCAAACCAAATGCTTTTACAGACTCTGTTTTCATACTTTGCATAAACTGCTTGTATATTTCATGTGGTGTTATCACTATAACAAAAAAGATAGCATCCCTCTTCCTATCCTGAAGAACTACTTGTTTGGAATATAATTCTAGGAGATAGAAAGTGAAAAATAAAAACATACTTGATATTTTAGTGCATCTTAACAACATCTTTGCAGCAGATTTGTTGGTATCCATGGGGCATGAGGATAATTCATTTACTCAGTAATTCTTGGTTCATTTAAAAAACATTTAACGCTAAAGTGTTAGGTATGTGAACATAAAAACCTCTTTGGTACACATTTCCATAGCTCCCATACTACCTCTTAGCTTAAGAGGTAATTTCAGGCCACAGCAGAGAGACTTTGGGCAGATTAGAGTGAGACTCCATTTTAATGGACTCAGCCTCCAGTTTGTATTGTAGGTTGTCCTTGGCTCTAAGGCTAGAATTCATCTTTCTAGGCCTGGTGTGTTACAGAATATTTGAACCTGTTTTTTAGGGTGTTGCTTAGCCCTTGATGCATAGCTTTAATCCCCCCAAAAAATGAAGGTAAAGTTAGTTTGTCTAAGAAAGCACCCATGTTTGAAAGTGGTATCAAACTGAGTGGCAGAAAAAGTGATGAATCAGAGAAAGATTTGAAAGAATTGGATATGGACAACTCTCAAGAGGAGAGGAAAGAGAAGCTCCTTAAGGGAGAGACAGTTCAGGAGGAAGAGTACAGAACAGTAGTAATACAGTAGAGTTCATGGAGATCAGTACAGTGCAGTTGAGAGGGAGAATAGAATGCCTGGGTTGAACCAGCCTGCTAGAAATCAGAAAGAATGAGAGAGCAAGCATGTTCAGCAGCAAGTCTCAGAGACTGAAACTCTCTAGGTCTAGGTTAAATTGTACAGAGGCTAGAGGCTTCTAGGACAAGGCCTAGGTTAGCAGACAGAGGCAGTAAGCCTCCCAGACAAACATGACAACAGGAAAATATAAGTTACTCTTTCACTGGTGTCTCACAACCATACACAGAGACCCGGTGTTCTTGTTTCATTCTTATGAAATAAAAAATGGTTATCTGTCCTGGGAAGAGAGGTGGTCTTTTTTTTTCCTGTCATAAGACAACATTACAGCAAAATGTAAAGACCTTAGACTTTGACCCGCAGTTCTAGTACTGGGCAGAACCTCATTCTATAACGATGATGAGTGCTTAGATGAAGCAAGCATAGGGAATTATCTGTATAAGTAGGAGAGGACTGAGAAAAGCAGAAAAAATGAAAAAATGAATTGGTCATTTGACCCTTGTAAAGAGTCAAACAGCAGGCTTTCTTTCCATGATGGATTTGGGGACTTGGCTGCCTTTTCTTCCATCTTTTCTGATATCTGTTCTTTATTGGACTTATAATAAGTCAGTCAGTCTGTCTGTCTGTCTGTCTGTCTGTCTCTCTCTCTGTATGTGTGTGTATGTGTGTGTGTGTGTGTGTGTGCATGTGCGTGCACCATGGTGCACATATGGAAGTCAGAGAACAACTTGCAGGAGTTTGTTTTCTCTACCAACTATGCCACTATTTTGTTTGGTCCGTTGGGTCTAATGGCCAAGGCTCAGTCCAAACAAATGATCTATCATGGATATTATATAACAATGTCAAAATGGACAAAATAATTAGAAAAGTATCTGGAAGTACGAAACATTTTTCATGAGTTGTTTCTCAATACAAGAATTTGATACAGGCACCATTCTACTTATACAGCTAATTCCCTATGCTCATTTCATCTACACTCTCATCCAACCATTACAAAGGTATTTAATGGAAAGGTACTGTCTTAGGGTTTTATTGATGTATAGAGGCACCATGACCAAGACAACTCTTATAAAAACAAACATTTAATTGGGGTTGGCTTACAGATTCAGAGGTTTAGTCCATATCATCAGACATGACAGCCTCCAGGCAGACATGGTGCTAGAGGAACTGAGAGTTCTACATCTGGATCTAAAGACAGCCAGACAAGACTTTTGCAGGAAGTCAGGTGTAGGGCCTGATTCCACTGGCCAGAGTTGAGCATATATATGGGACCTCAAAGGCCTACCTCTACAGTGACACACTTCCTCTAACAAGGCCACACCCCTCTGATAAGGCCACACCTTCTGACGGTGCCATTTCCAATGGGCCAAGCTTATTCAGACCACCAAAGATACATTGCATTAAGATTAAAAGGTCATCAGTTAATGGTAAAACTCGGTAGCATCCCAGGCCTTTTTGTTTCTGCTGCTTGTATGGCTATTGGAATTTCCCTTTCTTTACCTCTTCAAGCTTACATTGCCTGGAACTTTACCACTGATCCCCAACTGGGACATCTCTGACCTGCCGTCACTCTGAAATAATCATGTTTCCTCGTTGAAGTCAATCCCATCTGCCATACCGCATGCACCCTTAAGATAATATCCACCTACTTCTATAACTATATTCTGCCTGTCTCTCCTTGCTAAAAACGGATCATCTCATACCAAATGTGTGTTAGCCACGTTTCCTCCTGGTAGAGCTGACTTTATGCTTTTCCCTTTAGACTTTTCATTCTCCACAAAGAAGAGATACTTCACTTTCAGTTTTGAGTGGCAGAAAAAGTCTCTTCTGGGTATCCCTTCCTCTTGGTTTGACCAAGCTCTCAAATACTGAAATACACAGTCTATGCATTAGCAGAGATCACCTGCTCTGCACTGCACAGCATAACAGGGAAGAGCGTTGGCTCCCCTGCTGAGAGCAGCACACGTGACTCCCTGAAACCTTGCGGTATAGTTGAGTATGCGTTTGTGTTTCTGTATTTACTAGATCAAAGACAACTGGTTAGGGTTTTTAGTAGAGATGTGAAATGCTTTAGAGCATTGAATTCTTGTAGAGCTTGCTTTTCTGTAGCCAGCTAGCACTTTTCTTTTTATTATTAGATGTTCAGGAATGCTAGCAATTAATTGCCTTTGTTTCAACTGATAGGCTTGGAGTTCGTTTCCATTGTTTCTTTTCTGTCTTAAGTCTTCATCAGGCCGGTGGAATAAGTGACTGCTTATAAATTCATGGGTGAGTGGCAGTATGTGCCAACTGCCTACAGCTCTATTGCGTCAATCATCCATTTTCTTCCTGACATTCAGTATGACTTTGCCCATTTTACCTGACAGGAGTTGGGGACTCTGCCCTACCCCCATCCCATTCTGACTACTAAGTTCAGGCACTTTTTAGCATCCCTCTGAGTTCAGTTTAAGGCTGATCTCCAAAAAGAAAGAAGATTCCATCTTTAGTAAAATTAATCTATGTAAAACTTTGCGATGAACCATGTAAGACAATAAAAAGGAAGAAAAGATGTGTTATTGGATATAGGCAAAATGTCACAGTATATACGATTACAAAGAAGATTCTTCCATATGCATCTCTGTATGTGTTTGTGTGCATGTATGTATATGTGCATATGTATGCATGTCTGTGGGCATGTATGCATGTGTGTATGTATGTATGTGTGTATATGCATACATAGAGACATATACGTACATGGAAATGGGACATTTTTTTGGTCCTTGGTTGGTAAATTCTATATAACCATGGAAAGGGAAATTCCTTCTCTTCCTCCTCTTCATCTTCCTCCTCCTGTTTTCTTCCTCCTCTTTTTACTTCTGCTATATTCTCTCCTTAAAGGGAAAGAATTGATCAAACTTTAACCAAATGAAAAAGGACTTGCCTTGATTTTAGTTGGTACCTGAATAGCAAATATTTTAACACTTTAATTACCCCACCTCTCCCTCTCCCTCTCCCTCTCCCCCCTCCCCCTCTCTTTCTCCCCTCTCTCTCTTCCTCCCTCTCTCTTCCTCTCTCTCTCTCTCTCTTTCTCTCTCTCTCTCTCACACACACACACACACACACACACACTCACATGTACAGTCATCTAAAAAAAATAAGCAAACAGGTCCTAACATTAGGAAGGTTGAGAACCACTGGAATTAAAAACAATGCTTGGCCAGAATTCCCCCCACCTTTTTTTTTCCTCCAAAAAGATCAGGGGGAAATGTATAATGGAATTAATAAGTATCTGAGAATTATGTCCATAGCTTTCTCAATCATGATACATTTTCTTCTCACTTCCGGTAAGTTTGCCTCTAGAAAATGAACTCAGATAACCAAAAAGAAAGATACTTTAGCACAGCTCGAAGAAGAGATGCAATAATATCAAATAATTTAAAAATATTTTCAGAGTAGTTAAAATAGCAAGCAGTTTTTAAGCCCAAGTAGGAAAAACACTGAAGGTCTTTAAGATACTGTTTTTGAAAACTATAAAAGACTTCATGCCGTGTGAAGGTTATTAGCGTGGGAGCATGGTGTATCTAATTAGACAGATGTGGAGTGTCTCCAAAAAAATATAGATGCTCAAATTCCAATTTACCTTAGAGCTAGTGAAACAAACTATTTATCTGAGGAGTGTGGGACTCCCATCTCTGCTTTTTCTTTTTCTTTTCCTTTTGATTTTTATTTACATTTCAAATGTTATCTCCCTTCCCGGTTTCCCCTCCACAAACCCCCTATTCCATACCCACCCACACATCCACTCCCCCTTTCCTTTCCTGGCAATCCCCTACACTGGGTCATTGAGCCTTCACAGGACCAAGGGCCTCTCCTCCCATTGATGCCAGATAAGGCATCCTCTGCTACATATGCTGCTGAAGCCATGGGGCCATCCATGTATACTCTTTGGTTGGTGATTTAGTCCCTGGGAACTCTGGGGGTTCTGGTTCGTTGATACTGTTACTCTTCCTATGGGGTTGCAAACCCCTTCAGCTCCTTGCACTTTCCCCCCCTCTTAGGAGTGATTAAATGCTAGGATGACCATAGACTGTGAACTCCAGGATCTCTTAGTGCAGCTGATGGAGGTGAGTTTAACCTTGAACAGCTGTTTTCGAAGGAAAATCAGTACTGTGTTCTTGGGATGGCAGTTGATCTGCAACAATCGTTTACTTCCTTCCCTAACCAGCCCTCTCAGAAAGATGCCGTTATCCTCATTTTGTAGGTAAAGACGCGATTGGGCAACAAAGGCTCAGACCACAAACTGTAAACCAAAGGAACTAGGATTAGGATCTGAGACTACTTCAGAACCTGCTTTAGGAAATGGATCAGAACCAAACCTGCCATGTTGGCTGTCACAGATACCAGAATTGATGAGGGAAAATTAGGCCATTGACAAGATACATACTTTAAACATTTGTTCATGCCAGGAAGTACATTTGTGTGTTATTTATCTTAACTCTGATTCAACCATGCAGTAGGTAGAACAAAACTCAACACAAAGCTCTTTTTGGGTGGGAAGGGAGGATAGTTGTCTTGTCTCCTTGCTGGGGACCACAAATAGGGCCTTCTGCTTAGTAGGCAGCCTTCTTCCTGAGCTCTGTCTTGACTGCTTCCTCTTCTTCCTCTTTCTTCTCCCTTCTCTTCCTCTTTTTCTTCTTCCTTCTCCTCCTTCTTTTCATTATTTATAACAGGTAGAATTTAAAAAATGATGTGTATGTGAGGGAAAAATAGTCACAACTTCTTTAAGTTCAAATATCAAATGCTAATTTATGGTAAAATTCTTATTTTTGTCCTTTCTGTCATTTGATTGATCTTGGCCTTTATTGCCACAGGCAAATCCTTATGTTACCAGGCTAGGATGGTTATCTTGGACATCTCTTACGAGTCCACATGTCAAATGTTATTTATCCTTTTCTCTACCACAAGGCTGTCATAATCCTTTAGGCTAGGGGTTCCTTTTAACTTGAGAAATTTTTATTTAGCAACAAATATGTAGATATATAAAACTGGTATCCAGATCAAACACCAATAATAAATCATAAAGAAATTTATTTAAAATAATCATTTGGAATACATATAATTTGACCATTTATTATATTGAAAGCAAATTTGTTCACCAGTGAGATGGACATATTTATTTTTGTATAAAGAATTGAATCTTGGTGTGATATCTGTTATTGAAGGGCATAGAACATCTTTGTGATGGTTTGTATATGCTTTTCCCAGGGAGTGGCACTATTAGGTGTGGCCTTGTTGGAGTAGGTGTGTCACTGTGGGTGTGGGCTTAAGACCTTCACCCTGGCTGCCTGGAAGTCAGTCTTCTACTAGCAGCCTTCAGATGAAGATGTAGAACTCTCAGCTCCTCCTGTACCGTGCCTGCCTGGATGCTACCATGTTTCTGCCTTGATGACAATGAACCTCTGAGTCTGTAAGCCAACCCCAATTAAATGTTTTTTATAAAACTTGCATTGGTCATGGTGTCTGTTCACAGCAGTAAGACCCTAACTAAGACAATTTTCAACCCTTTTTTTAAGAGTTGATTGGTTTTTTTTTTAAATTATATAGCCAATTCTGCTTGACAAAAAGATACACAAAATGGCAGAAATATGTTTAGTTTTTTTTCTTTTCTAGAAATTATCTCAATTCCAAGTCAAAGTTTATTAAAGGATTGTTCTTGAAATTTGTTAGCAAGTATACCAACAAATATTTTTTTCATTTGCCCATTTGTTTTATTTTATTTTACTTTTTAATTTTTTAAATTAATTTATTTTTTTATACTCCATATTTTATTTGCTCCCCCCCCCACCCCAGTGAGGCTAGAAGTCAGGTGGGGTTGGGGGTAGGAACATCCACATGGAGTCAGGGTGTGGGGGGAGGTATGGGATGTGGACCATCAAAAATTTAAATCAAACATTCTAACACAATACCATCCAAAAATGATCTAATTTGATCCTTACAAGCTGAGGAACAACAGCAAGAAAATACTGAGGTCTTTGTTTTCTGAAAATTAAGCTGCTGTGTTTTGCTAAGAGAAGAAAGCTTTGTATACATAGAAAATTTAAAAAAAAAACGCAGTTCATAACAGACACCAGTTTCAAATCTGACGTGTGTTACAGGATATTTGAGCCCGGTTTATAGTTAGGGTGTGGTTCGGAATTTAACATTCACCTTTTGTCTCTCTGGCCAGAATACAGACACACCCTTAGTACTCACCTTTAATCCCAAACAATGAAGGTAAAGATAGTTAGTAGGAGGAAGTAGCCACATTTGAAAGTGATGTCTAATTGAGAGGAAGACAAAGTGACAAATCAGAGAAAGATTTGACAGAATCGGGATATGCCCAACTCTCAGGAGAAGAGGAAGGAAAGGGGACCTACTTAAGGCAGAGATAGAGGCAGTCCAGGAATACAGCAGAGCTCCTGGAGACAGTGCAGTAGAGTTGAGAGGGAGTATAGAGCAGCACAGAGGGAGGAGGAGGCAGTGTTACCAGGAGAGTTTTACAAACAGATTGAAGAGAGAACAAGCTAGACAGAGTAAGACAGAACAAGCAAGAGAATGAGAAGGAGCCAGAACAGATGGCTAGAGTTAGTTTGAGGCCAAACAGCAGTACAGAGGCCAAGAGAAATGTCAGATTGAGTAAGTCAACTGGGAGAGTTTAAGCCAGAACCCATGAGTTGAACCAGACAGCTAGAGTTAAGACAGAGGAAGAAAGAGTGAGCTTATCCAGCAACAGGTCTCAGAGACTGAAAACATTCTAGGCCTAGATTAGATTGTGCAGAGGCTAGAAGCTTCCAGGACTAGGCCTAGGTTAGCAGATGGAGGTAGTAAGCCTCAGAGACAACATGACAACAGAAGAATCAAAGGTTAAAGAGAGTGTGTGTTCCAGGCAGCAGGGGTTGCATCCTGCAAAGCACGCCTGTGCACTTCACTGTGCAACAGGGCCACAGTGATGCCTCAGAATGCAACGCGGGCAAGCACTCCCAGCAGCAGTCTGGTTTCATGGCATCGTTGGTATTCAGGAACCTCTTACTGTTGTCACTGTATCCATGGCTCACCTGGTTCTGCTACAGCCCACAGTAAGAATCGGTGCTGTGGACTGTCAAGGAAAAGGTGAATTCATCCCCAGACATGAGTATGCTTCCCTGATTGTTCTATCATTTGCTGGAGTCATCATTAGCCATTTTTTTTTTTTGGTAATTTATACGCATGCTCACTATAATATACGTGCTAAGAAGCATGCGTTTCTATCGCACCCTTGATTAATCCTTATCACATTTTTTCAGTTTTCCTGAGACCAAGCCTGTACACTCATGACACACAGCCTAGTGGGAAGTTTATCCTGACTGACAATCTGTTTTCCTTGTGAGGTATGATGGTATTGTTTCTGTTTACATTCTTAGCTTTCACAAACCACTGAACAACTAGGTGGGAACTTTGGTAACATATTTTCTTCTCTCTTCCCGGTTCCACTATCCTACTTTAAGTGTGATTCTTGCGGCCTCAGGTAGAACGCTCCTTTTATTTGTCCCCTAATTTGTACTGCTTTGCTTTCTTTAATTTTAATATGCAGTCTTTAGGCTTCAGTAAATTACAGACTTCAATAGGACTATGTTTTGTGCCTAATCTTTGCCCATGAAGTCATTTTATACCGTTTTTTTAGCTTAATTTTTAATGCATAATCCTTTTTTCTTTGTAAAGCCATCACAGAGTAAGCAATCAGTTACATGACGCAATTACCCAAGTAAATGTTGAAACCAAATGTCTCTGTCTCCATGCAACTCAGACGGAAAATCTGCAAACCGTTGGCAAATGTTTGTTATAGACACAGACAGAGGAGCTGGTGTTTGACTTTCTGGTTGAACTCTCTACCCTTGGGAACACAAAATATGCATGTGACTCTGTGCCACTTGACAGGGAGACTTGGAGCACTAAATTCCACTGATAGCCAAGGGTTTAACAGTGTATTCCAAAGAAGGGGTATTCCTCTGCACAATGATAATATATGGTAGTTCTAAAATTATTACTTTAAATTAATAATACAATTTGATAAGGGGGTGTTTTTTGGTATCAATGGAGTTATAATTTGTAGGTTCATGCATTCATGTTTATGGCTTAAGGGAGAAACACTTTTGCTGACATCAGGCTTGTATAACTTGTTACGTTCCTGCAATAACTGTATTATGGTGGATTTGATTTTTTTTTAAAGGAGGGTTCTGGCTTATCTATCTATCTATCTATCTATCTATCTATCTATCTATCTATCTATCTATCCATCTATCTATCTATTATATATCATACAGTTTTCTGCCTGCGTGTATGCCTACTGGCCAGAAGAGGGCACCAGATCTTATTATATATAGATGGTTGTGAGCCACCATGTTGCTGGGAATTGAACTCAGGACCTCTGGAAGAGCAGACAATGCTCTTGACCTCTGAGATATCTCTCCAGTCTGGGTTTGATATTTTTAAATCAAGTTTTTTTTTTTATTTTGTAAAGAAGTGCTTTTTTTTTTTTTTTTTTTTTGTCTAAAACAGTTTTATTGCCTTTTAATTTCTTAGGGTCATTTTGGTGAGTATGACCATATCCTTCAGACACAAAAGACAAGACCAAGTATAGGCACTGATTAGTCATTGGTTACATTTAGAAAAGGAATATTTACTAGAATGTTACATTTTACAGTGAAATCTTTGTTTCCAGATGGTTGCTTGACTAAGTGGAGCCTCCTTTAGAGTGAAATACTGAGTTTCGGTTTCTTTTTATTCGTATGTTCATCAAGAGCTAACAAAATGCTAAACGAGTATTTAAAAGATAAAATATATTTATACCAATATCTCTTTTCTAATGCACAGGACCCAAAACTTATAAGAATGTATAGGCAGTCCCTTACCATTCTATAGATTATGCACAGATCTTTTCCAATGACATCAGTCCTGAGAATTAGCAATGCCATAGTTTTGATTTGTTAAAAGATTAGTTTCAAACTATACTATGTCACGTGACATTTAAAAAGCCATTCTCCTCAATCAAATACTTGGAGTAAGTAGGCCTAAAGTGCCACATTTTTTTACTTAAATGTAAAATATTGTACTTTATTCACGCCTAGAATTCAGCAATTCTTTTATTATTTATTTTATTATTCTTTCATGTAGAGTATTTATACACAAACATATTTAAAATGTATTTAAATAGGGAAATTTGACTAAGGTACTTAATATTTTAAATAATTTGATTTGCCCATCAATTATAAAATGATGCTATACATGGCACAATCTGTGGTGTTTTTCTGTAAAAGAGAAAATCGTTAATACAGAAGTAATTCCTGGTAGGTAGGAAAATTATATGGTACTAGAGTAAAATTTCATTCGTTTACAAACATTCAAGAAAACACACAAAATACAGTCCTATAAAGCCTGTGGAACCAAGGGAATAAATAACATTTAATTCTCATTTTGGGCACATCATTGCATATAATAAAGAAAGCGAAGTATAACATGACAGTTTCCTTATATATCAGTTGAAATATACAGTTATAAATTCTATGACCAACAGAAACTTTAGGGAGGAGGAAATGGTTTATTTTATCTTATAGTTTATAGTCCATCACTAAAGGAAATAAGGTCATAGATCTGCAGGCAGAACCATGGAGGAACACTGCTTACTTACTGTCTCATTGCCTGGCATGTACCTGGACTTATATTCAGCTAGCTTCCTTATAAGCACAGTCTTACCTACTCGGGGATGGTAGTGCCAACAGTAGTCTGGGCCCTCTTACATCAGCTAGACAAGCCTGCAGGACAACCTGACCTAGGCAATTGCTCAACTGAGAAGTTTCTTTCTAGGTGACTAGTTTGTGCCACATTGACAATAAAAAAATCACTACACTGTCCCAGCTAACCTGACCTCTGCATTTGAAGCTTATTCATGCTTCTTAATGTTCTTTCCCCCATAAGGGTAGGGCAATATGGTTGTGACTGCCATGGGCATGCTTTGAGTAAAAGCTCTACAGCTGTGATTTGTCCCCCAAAGGTCACAAGCCAGAAGCTTGTCCCCAATGTAACAGTATTAAGAGATGGTGGAATTTATAGGCAGAGCCATTAGAAGACAACAGTGTCACAGGGACATCATTCTTGGAAGAGACTGATGTAGTTCTCATAGGACTGAATTAGTTGTCATGAGGATGGATTGTTGTAAGGCAAGGGATCTGTTTGCTTTCTTCTTCATGTGACTCTGCTTGTTTTCTCTGTTATCATGGGGCTGTGGGGCCCATTCCAGACAACAGAGCCATGTGTCTCAGACTTCAGCCTCAGCAACCATGAGCCTAATATAGCACGTCACCTCCTTAGACAGTATCTATCTTCTGATTTCATTTATTCTGCCAATCTTTTTATTTGGACTGCCGAGTGCCATGTGGACACTTCATGCCATGACCCGTAGGCAATGTTATGTCTGCCATGTGACTGCTTGTTACCCACATACTCTATTTGTTCCCCTATTACTGTTTTTTTTTTGTACAAAAAAAGTCTTTGACTTTAATGTTGTTTACATCTTAGTGTTTCTTTGATCTCTTCAAAAACAATAAAATGAATTTATTTTTGCTATTTACTTGTGGGTAGTCTGAGCATTACAACTAATGTTTTAACTTCAAATAGCATAGTTTGAGTTAATGTCAACATGATTTCAGTACATCTAGGAAATTTTATTCTAATTTAGTTTCCTTTCATCCTCTCTTATTTGCGTTGCTGCTTTTGTGTTAATCACATATTTATGTGTTGTAAGCATGTCAAGATGGATTGGTAATTATTTCTTTATGAAGTTGCTTTGAACTTTTTTGGAGGGAGAAGAGTTGCAAACTGAGTACATTTGTACCATCTTTCGTATGTATCTTCACTCATGTTCTTTATTGTTTAATGTAGATTTGAATGGCTGTACAGTATGCTTTCTTTTCAGAGTTAAAGTCTCTATTTGATGGCTGTTAAGTAGATGGAAAATTTGAATGCACTACCAAGCTAATCTGACTGGTATGAAACAGAATGTTGTTGTAGGGTTAACTGGAAAGTGAAGTAAAACAGTTGAACTTCTAGGCTAACATAGCATCTGGTTTTGAATAAAGGAATGTAGAGGGAGCTTGGGTTACCAGAGCAAGCATGCATAATAGGAAGAACAATGATGTGGTGACCGGAATAAAATTGGCTGCCATAAGTCCATATGGTTGAATGGCTCATTCCCAGTTTGATGGAACTGTTTGGGAAGGATGAGGAGGTGTGGCCTTGCTGGGGGACTCATGTCATTGGGTGCAGGCGCTGAAGGTCAGAAGTACTCATGCCATTCCTGGTCTCCCTTTCTCTGTTTCATGGTTGTAGATCAAGGTGTGAGCTTTCAGCTGTTTCTCTGTCTTCATGGATTCTGACCTTCTGAGTTAAACACGTTCGTTTACAAGTTGTTTTTGTAGTGGTGCTTTATCACAGCAATAGAAATGCCACTAAGGCAGCAGTTAGTACTCAGAATAAGGCATTGTTGTGACTAGCCTGGTTATGCTGTTGTTTCATGGAGGAATGGGGAAGACTTTGAAACTTTGGACTAGGAGGCAGTTAAATGCTGTAAGTGAAACTTAATGGATTATCCGAGTAGGACATTGGAAAATAATGGTGACAGTTGATCAGTGTTGGCTATAGCAATCCAGATCAAGAGATTTCAACAGGGAACAATATTAGCAACTGGGCTAGAGACCATTCTTGGGATGTTTTGGCAAAGAATAGTGCTGTTTTCTGCCCATGACCTAATAATCTGCTAATTGAAAAGCTTTGGGTTAATTTCCTTGGTGGAGATTTCAAAACAAGCTAATATTGACTCTGTTGCATGGCTATTATTAAACACTCCGTGAAGGTCTACAAATCAAAAGGGCAACTAGACAAAAGGAATATGAAATATACAGACTGAAGTAAAAAGGGCACCAGGAAATTTAATGTTGGCGCCGAGGCTTGTGGTGAATGAGATGTGAAGATGGGCAGAAGGCTTATTCTGAGGTGGAATGAAGGGAGGGATGTTCTCTGGGAAAGAACCCACCCAGCTGAGCTTCTGTCACTTCTGCAAATGCAATTCAGCGGGGACAGGCTCAATCCCAGGAGGGCAGGTGAAACTTGAAAGCGCTTCTCATGTGGTTCCAGCTTTAGAATTATAAAAGATACCATAGTGAGGGGATTGTGAAATCTTCCTCTACAGCTAAGAAGAACCTCCAAGGGCAGGCTTGTGGCAGGGGAGTCCCCTGCATGGAGACCCCAAGAGGCTATCATGCAAAGCCTGGATTGTGATAGAGACCCCAAGACACTAGGGATGCCAGAGCTGTGAGACATCTGTCAGGAAAAGCTACTAACAGGAAGAAGTGGAACCAGGGTGAGAGAGAAGTGTGTTGCAAACAGCAAAGGCAAATGGGTGCAGCCACTTATGCCCTTTGACATTAGGCATGGAGCTATACGGTTTGGAATTTGTTCTGCTGGATTTCTGCCTTGCTTCAGTCTAGTATGTCTTCATTTCCCCATTTGGGATGGTAATTTATATTCTGTAACACCGTATGTTGAAAGTATCTATTTCTTTTAAATAGGCGGTTACAATTAAGAGAGTGCCATGAGTCTCTGAAGAGACCTTCTACTTTTAAAGTGTGTCCAGACTGTAGAAACTATGGGGGCTTTAGAAGGTGGACTAAATGCATTTTGCTTTTGGATTTGGCCATGAGCCTAAGGGTGGCCATAGAGTGGTTTGAATGAGAATGTCTCTCATAGATTCATATATATATTTTTAATACTTAACCTATAGAAGATGGAACTGGTTGGGAAGGATTAGGAAGTATCCTTGATGTCACTAGGGGTGGGATCTGAGGTTTCAAAAGATTAAAGGCCATCCCCAGTATCTCTCTCTATACCTTGTGGTTGTGGATTAAGATGTGAACACTCAACTGTTCCTTTGATCTGTCATTATGGACTCTAACCCTCTGAAACCACAAATACACATTAAGTACTTTCTTTTATAGGTTGCCTTTTTCACGGCATTTTATCACAGTAATAGGAAAGTAACGTAGATAGATAACATATGGGGAATCCTTATTTTGACATCTTAAAGATTTCTTGATTTAACTAATAGTCGCTTATAGATACATGATCATAAGGATTCAGTGTTGTTGGTGGTTATTAAAGCCAACATATTTTTTTTAATTTTCTATAAAGCTGAACACCCTTATGTTGCTTCCTAAATTGCATAGAATCTAAAGAATGAATAGCATTTTATAAAAGTCTGTCTGTTACAAAATGTCTGTCACATTCACTTTTTTTTATAATATGTAGTTCTCTGCATGGAAATGATGGATAGACAGCCTTAAAGGTTTTCATGTTGAATATTTATACAGAATATCGATTGACTTTTAAATTGACTGGGATGTCCTGGGTTTCTATACATAATTGTAAGGATTATATATGTTTGAACATTCAGTTTTATTTAGTGCTTCTCTGTCCCCCCACCAAAACAAAAAAGCCAGATATTCCTGCTCTCATTGTATCTGCGCGCTCTCTCTCTCTCTGCCCCCCTCTCCCTCCCCTATAGTTAATACTTTCTAGGCACTTGTGTTAGGGTTTTATTGCCATGAAGAGACACCATGACCATGGCAACTCTTATAGAGGAGAACATTTAATTGGGGTTGGCTCACAGTTCAGAGGTTCAGTCCATTATCATCATTGCGGGAGGCATGGCGGCACAAAGGCAGACATGGTGCTGGAGGAGGAGCAGAGAGTTCTGCGTCTTGATTTACAGGCAGCAGAAGTAGACTGTGTGCCCCACTAGGTGTAGTTTGAGCAGAGGAGACCACACTTCCTCTAAAAAGGCCACACCTCCTCCAACAAGGCCATACCTTTTAGTGCTGCTCCCTGTGGGCTTGTGGAGGCCATTTTTATTCAAACCACCACAGCAATGCACTCTGATCTTTTATCTTTAAGGTTGTTTCACAGAAAACACTTTCCATTTTGTTATACCGTTAGTGAATTACATCCATTCCCCTTTATTTCATAAGAAGATCATCTGGGCTTTTGTTGAGGATTCCTACTGAGATGCTCTCTGGTTTTGCTTAGTGTTGGGCATGGTTTCAGTTGCATTTATCTGCTTCATTAAGATTATTCTTGGTATTTCACTATTTACAATTTCACCTGGGTATGCAAATTTCTTCACAACCATACCAGAAATAAAAGTCAAAGTTGTATATTTTTGAAACTGTTTCATCACCTTCAGGTGGCATTTAGATTCATAGACCATTTTTTTTTTGCCTGAATAGAGCATATACATATGGCTTTTAAAAGGTTGAACAAAATAAAAGAGAATATTATCTTGTTTTTCATTTTTAACCCTTGAATGTGTAATCATTACTTCAAGAGATACAATGTGTATGTGGTTTATTGCAAATGATACTTGTTTTTGTTTGTTTGGGATAGGAGTTCTCTGTCACCCTGCTTTAGCCTCTGGAGCCCTGGGATTGCTATCCTGTGACATCATGCCTAGCTTGCTACTTCTATAGTATTGCATTTTTAAATGGGTGAGTCATAATACTGACTTCATCTGTGGACCACTTAGGCAGTAGGGCACCACACTAACTATCTTATGTAGTATACATCATTTTCAACAATAATTTTCATTCAAATGGCCTCATATTGGTAAAACACAGAGCTCTGGGTTCATCATTGGAGCTTTTGATTTAAAGAAAACTTACTTATAAAATAGCAAGTTCTCATCATTTGCATGTGTCTTAGTTAGGGTTTTACTGCTGTGAACAGACACCATGACCAATGCAAGTTTTATAAAAGACAACATTTAATTGAGGTTGGCTTACAGGCTCAGAGGTTCAGTCCATTGTCACTAAGGCAGAAACATGGCAGCATCCAGGCAGGTATGGTGCAGGAGGAGCTGAGAGTTCTACATCTTCATCTGAAGGCCGCTAGTAGAAGACTGACTTCCAGGCAGCCAGGGTGAGGGTTTTAAGCCCACACCCACATTGACACACCTACTCCAACAAGGCCACACCTCCTAATGAGGTCACTTCCTGGGCCAATCATATACAAACCATCACAGCATGAGACCCACTTGGATTTTATATAGCTTGGTCTGTAGACCACATTATACTACATTGCCTTCTCCTGTGAATGATGTTTATTAATCCTTTCAATCCAGACAAAAATAAGTTCCAGTCCTGCAATATAAACCCTGATTTATATTTTTAAAAGTGTACTTTTAATTTTTATTTTTAGTTCAAATTGTAGAAAACAAACTTCTCTCCAGTAGAAATTGTGGGACACATCATATGTGGGTCTAAAATTTTTATACCTTTTATACGTGTGTGATTTTGTGACAAGCAGGGCTAATCCCCTCTCCTGCTAATCCTGAATCGTGAATTTCTTTCCACAGATAAAATTTCAGATACCAAAGATGATCAGTCAAGTATTTTACTTATCCGTTTAAAGTTTTTCATCAATATGACCATGTGCTACACGTTCTCTCTTCTATATTAGTCTCTTCCCTGTATTAGTGTCCTGCGACTCCTGTAGCTGTCAGTCTAAGCCAAGGCTGTGGCTTAGACTGACAGCTACAGTCTTGGCCACATCATATGGAGGTGCAAAGCAGGAAACTAAGGTGTTGACAGCAGTCATGGAATTAAAAGGATCACCCTAATTTTAAAAAGCATCTTTACTTTAACAAACTACACATGCCTGCAGCGGTCCTCTTTCCAAATAAGGTTGCATTCAGAGATACTGGGCCTTCTGGCTCTGATCTGGGCAGTTTGGGGCTGATATGCAGTCAGATCCATGCCACACTCAAAGCCCCATTCCCAGGAAGAGCCCACCCTGGGTTTCTCAGCAGTTTGCTGGTGAGATTTCTACTTTAATTTCAAATGTATAGATTGAAACCTTCCATTCTGAAGTGGTCAGTCAGAAAGGAGATTTGCAATAGATCTAGCTCCCTACATATTGAGAACTTCTAAAGCGGATTGTATCCTAATACTCATTTAAGATCAATGGTCGATTTTGATTAGATCTAATTATAGTTTTTTAAAAGGCTTTTCTTCTCCTCCTTCCTCTTTCTTCCCTACCTCTCATTTCTTTATTTCTTCTTTATTTCTTTTTCTGAGGGTATCTCAGAACTTGCTACCAGTATATAATGCCAGGCTGCCCTAGTATTTGCTATGTAGGGCCCTGAAGTCACTGTGACCCACCCACTGTTGCCCTACAAGGTGTTTTCTATTGTACTCAGCATAATTACACTCTTTCACATTCTTGACAAGAAGATGCAGGATTTGCTCTTTTGCCTCCCTCCATTTCAGTATCCACTGAAACATAGTGATAATGAGAATAGTAACTATGCGATATACACAAATGGTTATGCTCTAGGAATTGTGATGGAAATGTTCCGACTCCAATCTTTACCAAGTGTGGTGGTTCGAATAGGAATGGCCCCCCATAGATTCATGTGTTTGAATGCTTGGCCATAGGGAGTGGCACTGATAGGAGGTGTGACCTTATTGGGGGAAGTGTTGGCCTTGTTGGAGGAAGTGTGGCCTTGTTGGAGGAAGTGTGTCGCTGTGGAGACAGGTTTTTAGGTCTCCTGTGTTCAAGCTCTGCTGAGAATGTAAGATAGTTCTCCTGGCTGGCTGTAGTTCCCTCTAGCTGCCTTTGGGTCAAGATGTAAGCTCTTGGCTCCTCCAGCACCATGTCTGTCTGCTTGCTGCCACGTTTCCCGCCATGATGATAATGGGCTAAACCTCTGAAATTGTAAGTCAGCCCCAATGAAATGTTAGCCTTTATTAGAGTTGCCCTGGTCATGGAGTCTCTTCACAGCAATGGCAACCCTAACTAAGATACCAGGTAATAGAAAAAAAAGCTAAATATAAGTTTTAAAGTCCGTATCAGCTAGTAGCTGTAAACAAACTAGACCAGAAGATGTTTTAGCTCATATGTCCAACAAAAATATAGGAAGTGCCCATGTTGAGCCCCCTTTGCATTGTGTATAGGAATTTGGTTAGGGATCATTGCTTGGATTTACATAATGTTGAATGATAAAGAAGAGCAGACACCTCTTCTTTCACGGTGTCTCTGGTTATCTTCATGATCCACTCTTCTTTGTTCATTTTTCTCTTAAGTTGTTGACCTCTTTAATTTTAATTTATAATTCTGTTTACAGATTAAAGATATGAGTCCCTTGACATATTTGTCATTGAATGTTTTATTCTGTTTTTTTTCCCCAATACAATATTTTTATTGATTGTTTGGGAATTCTCACATAATGTACCCAGATCATACTCACTCCCCATTCTTCCCAGGTCCCCCCTTCCACTCTTGTGTCCTTCCCCCACCTCCTACCCCTGCCCCTCCTTCAGAAAAAAGAAAAAATACACACCAGCTCTAATTTATGTTGCCCATCATATACTCATTGGAGATTGGTCAAACTGCCAGGGATCAGCCCTTAAGGAAAATAGAGTCCTTTCTCACCCCCACCACCACCCAAAGCCATAAACTGTGGAGAACTATACTTAGCATCTTAGCACAATTTTTAAAGACTCTCTTCAACGGTTTCCTAATAAATAAATTAATTAATCCTTGCATCAACATAGATTTATTAGCCTTTCCCCCCTCTTCAGTTCTGGCTATGTGTCTTGTTCAATCTTTCAGTCATAGGTCATTCTTTAAGGTTAATATAACAATAGATGTATCTTCTCATCATTTGAACATTTATTTGAAATATAGTGGTCAGAAGTCAGAGGCGGAGGATCACCACAAATTCAAATCCAGCCTGGTCTATGTAGTAGGTTCCAAGACAGACATGGTGTGTGTGTGTGTGTGTGTGTGTGTGTGTGTGTACATATATATGTATCCATCATATATAAAGCATTTCAAATGTTTTTCCAGAGTTCTTATTTATTTCTAATGACTTATCTGTCATCAAACTAGTATTACTAAATAAGTCATTGTTTCCCCTCTGACTTGGGTTGTCATCTTCTAACTATAATAAATTTCTGCAATCATTAAAACTGTTTCCTTTCAAATACCTTCTTTTTCAAATACCTCTTATATTCTATTGCCTTTCAATTATTGTATCAAAGCATTTATATTTGCTTAAATATATGATGAAAGGCTCACCTCTCTCTCTCCTTTCCCTCATTTTCTCTTAAAAATTGTCACCTGTCTATAGGCACACACTTATTTTTCCAAACTCACTTTAGGATTCTGTGTCAAGACTCAAGATAAGTGGCAGACACACAGATGGAAAAGTGCCACATTAACTCTGAGGCAGATAAAAATCACTGGCTTTGAATATTGATAGCAAAGCCCTTTTTTTCCCACTGTGGTATAATTGATGTCCTCTCAGGTTTTCTCAGTTCCTGATGATTTCAGCCGGTGTGTTATGAATTTCCCATTATTCTGTGTCGAATTCCCCAAATTTACTAGGATAAAAGCAGTTTTATTACTTCATGGCTTAGAGGCATTCAAAAAATGGATCCCACTAGGCTAAAACAAACACACACACACACAACAACAAACCTCTACTTTCACTACAGAGGTACTAGTGGAGAATTTCTCTACCCCTTTCAGTGTCTGTGTACTACCTTCAGGCTTTGGTTTCAAGCTGATTTCTTTAAGTTTTCTTTATTTGTGCATATGATGCATACACATGTATGTGGGTGCACGTGTGTACATGGCTCCTGAAGCCAGAAGATGATGTTTGGTGCCTTCATCTCTTGTTCTCTGCCTTGTTTTGGTCAGGTCCTCTCACCAACCCTAAAGCCTATCAACTAGCCTAGACTGGCTGCTCAATAAACTCCAGGCATCAGCTGGTCTCCAGTCTCCAGTGCTAAGAGTGCTAGGGTTACAGGGTGTGCCCCCACATCTAGCTCTTAGGTACGCTCTAGGGATCTGCACTTAGGTCCTTGAGCTTATAGGAAAGTCGCCTTATCAAATGATCCATTCCGACATCCAAGGCTAGCACGCTGCATTACTACAAGATTGATTCATCTTCCCTCCTCTTCTATTTAAAAGGATTTTTCATTTTAAGAGATGTTTATTTATTTTTTTGAGAATGTCATACACATATACAATGTGTTCTTTATCAAACCCACCTCTCCATGCCTCCTCTGTGTTTCCCAGGCTCCCACATTTCTTTTTTAAAGATTTATTTATTTATTGGATGTGTGTGTACACTGTCGCTGTCTTCAGACACACCAGAAGAGGGCATCAGATCCCATTACAGAAGGTTGGGACTCACCATGTGGTTGCTGGGTTGTGGTTGAACTCAGGACCTCTGGAAGAGTAGTCAGTCCTCTTAACTGCTGAGCCCTCTCTCTAGCCCGGTCCCCAAATTTCTACTATCATATCTTATTGCCAACTTTATGTAGTCATATATACATACATGTATATATAATATATAAAAATAACTATATAATATTATAATGTTATATAAACTATATATATATTGCTTATTGCTTCATGTGTATGTATGTGTTACTTAAGCCTATATATTTGCACTACATGCATGCCGAGGCCAAAATAGGAAATTGGGTCTCCTGGAAATTAAGTTATAGATGGTTGTGAACTGCTGGAAGTGAGTGCTGGGTCTTCTGGAAAAGCAGCAAATGCTCTTAACCCTTCATCTCTTCATCTGCATGCCTTTCTGTGTGTCTCTTAGTCTTTCTGTCTGGCTCTTTTTCTTTGTCTTTGTCTTTCTCTGCCTTCCACCCCCAAATCTAATTGACACTGCTGTTTTATATGTGTGGTTGTAAGTCCATGTGTGGTCAACGTACTCGGGTCCCTTCATGGAGTAAACTGATTCTCTATTCCCGAGAAGCCATTGATGCCAACTCTGTTCAGGTAGCGATAGAACTTAGCGAACCCCTCCCCTATCCATGTTGGAATTTTGATCTGTGTGATCTGATGCAGGTCGCGTCCATGTATCCAAAGTGCCTGTGAGTTCATGTGTTCAACCAGCCTGTTGTATCTGGAAAACACTGTTTTGTGAAAGGACCTTTCTGATTATGTTGTTCAGACAGGTTATTTCAATATTGGCTCCTCATCTCCACATCCTTGACTTACGTACAGACAGACAGACGTTTGCAGAATCTCTTTATCTACATACCATAATATAGTCAGCGGTACAGGGTTTGGACTGTGATTCTCAGGGGGATGCTATTCTGCCAACCACAGTAACCAGTGTTGGTGTTCCTTCTCTAGGGCTGCCCTGTGGGCATCAAAATTTCTCATCCCCAGTGGCCCTTCTTTTAAAATTATTTTATTATTGTTCTATACTTGTATTGTGATGTACCTGCCTTGAATGTCACTGAAAACTTTTGAAGATAACTTCTCTTGATATTGTGGGTATATCTGAGTAAATCAGGTTATTTCCACAAGCTTTTATTTGCTTTGAGTCATTTGGGATTGTGATTCATCTCAAACTTCCAAACCACCACAAACCCACACTCTCAAGTTTTAGGATTATTTTCTCCATTCTCAGCATAAGCATCCAAAGATCATTTGAAAGCAGGTATCACAATATTATCTCAATACTTTTTCTGATTGTTTTAATTTACTTAAAATCTTAAACTTCATCTATTTCAACTACCATCCCTGCTACCCTGAAGATAAACAGGCTCAGTTTGAAGACTCTAAGAAGAGAGAACCTTTGAGCGTGATGGGTTCTCAACCTTCCTAATGCCGAGACCCTTTAGTACAGTTCCTCATGTTGGGGTGAACCCCCCCCACCACCACCATACAATTATTTTGTTGCTACTTCATAGCTGTAATTTGCTACTGTTCTGAAGCATAATATAAATATCTGATATTCAGGACATCTGATATCTGATATGTGACCCCCAGAGGGATTGCGGGCCACAAGTTGAGAGCCACTGTTCTACAGGAAGCAGCCAAGTTCAACTCAATGAACTCTTCAGTTGTTGGAAGTCCAGTCTGAAGATGAGGCCCTTGTCCCTCTTGTCATTTCCCCGTAGGTACCAATGTGCGCTCTTCGAGATAGAACCTTTCTGTCCTCTCTTCCGTCTTTCAGATATTTGAGACAGATTTTAGTTTCCTGTAATTTTTTTCTCCTCTACATGTGGCATTTACTACATGTGGCATGCCAAATGATTGTTTTACTCATCTGTAGCAGAATTTTCCCCCAATTAATTTAAATATTAATACAACAAGAAGCCTGTGATTGGTCAGGGAAAAGGGAGGTGGAGCTAAGAGTTTCAGAGAGAGAGAGAGAGAGAGAGAGAGAGAGAGAGAGAGAGAGAGAGAGAGAGAGAGGGGGAGGGAGAGAGAGAGAGAGAGAGAGAGAGAGAGAGAGAGAGAGAGAGAGAGAGAGGAGAAAAGAGGGAGAAGAAGGAAAGATGGAGGAAGAGGAAGATGATCCAGATTCCGCGTGGCTTTAAATAGCCACAGGTAGCTATGAATATCATAAAGGATAGAATAATTGGGATAACTTGTCTAATCTACGTGGCAGCTTATATCATTATCAATTGGCTCTGAAATTATTATTTCTGTGAGCATCTTATCAATTCATAAGAATTTATTGATATATAAATCTGACTGATTAATTATAAGCTTCTAGAGATTTGACTTACTGGGTTAAGGGGATTTGGGACAACTAGCTGCAGAGGGTAGATGGCTGAGAAGGTTGAAGCAGCTCTGAGGGAGGCAAACCAGAGTTGGGAAGATTGCCGACTGGGGCTAGCCAAGAGGCGGGGAGACTTTCTGGGGCAGAGAGTACCTGGGTATAGCGCAGGATGGTGCCATTTTTACCATTTCCTGCAATACTCATCTGTGCTTAAAGAAAACATAACATTTGGCTTCACTCCTTCATATATGGATCACAGTGCTTAGATTCATGCCCTAGGTAGAGTCTCCATCCATTGTTCCTTAAACTACTTTGTACCTTCCTGTGGCTATGAGCTGGGGTAAGAGGAAAGTTCACAGTGATGCTCTATCAAAACTGTTTCAAAAACATTTCACCCATTTCTGATCTTAAATAGTTCCTGATTAGAATGTTTGTGAAGCAATTGTGACCATCTCTGGCATCTTCATTGTTATGACAGATTCTCCCTATGTCTGAAAGTCAACTCTCTCTCTTCTCTCTTCTCTCTTCTCTCTTCTCTCTTCTCTCTTCTCTCTTCTCTCTTCTCTCTTCTCTCTTCTCTCTTCTCTCTTCTCTCTCTCTCTCTCTCTCTCTCTCTGCCTCTTTGATAAGGAAAACTCGCACAACCTTACCATAGTCAGCTAATCCGATTAGTCTTTCTGTTATGACGTTACTAAAACAAATTATTAATTAGCACAGAATGGAGGAGGTACTCTCTCTAGTATGAATAGCATTCTTCTATTAAATTAAGCCAATGCCATATCCCATAGCTGATTTATTACATTCTAATGCCAACGGCTATAATTCTTGATTTTTTTATGTGTGTCATTTGTAATAATAGCTTATTTCTTCACTCAAAGATCTTCTGTTTGATTTCTTATAATAATTGATTTATTCAATAGTTTTCAGCATCTATAGAAGTACAATATAAGCAATATATAAAACATAGTTTAGTTTTCTGAGTGTGAGGGACTACATACTTCCTATTAATTTAATCAGTGCTCAGCCACACTGCTGGTCATTTGGATGAAGTGCAGTTTTGGTCCATATATGTACTATTGAGTAGGGTAGATAGGATGAGTCAGGCTAAGCAAAACAAAGCATCAAAAATTTTCATTTCCTTAGTTCAGTTAGACAGTTTAGGCTTAGGGATCTATTTAGGATCCCGGGGCTGGGAATCCGTTCTTTGGAAGACAGCTGCCAATGGTGACCAAGAACACAGCTGCAGTCTTGCTACTTCTATAAGAATGTGAACGAAGACATATGTCTAGGATCTAGAACATAAAATAAAGACAGATATGAAAAAGGCAATTGCTCACCAAATTGAGAGCCCTGTTTAGTTAGAATAGGTATAGTGGAGTCCTCAAGACCAGTCACCCCATTTTCTGTCTCTGTTGCCATTCCTAGGACTGGTATTTAGTGATATATTGACAGTTAACATGTATACAAAGGCTAAGATTTCTCACTGTAGGAAGAAGGATTTCAAAAGCTTAAAAAATCATCAGGGCCAGATTCTGTGGTTTCTGCTTTTCTATTTGTTGGTGAAGATCTGGTCATAGTATTTTTTAATCACAATACAAATATATGAATTCTAGGTTGGAGCTCAGCACTTCCAATGTACAGATGCTTTTATTAGATAAGTCCTTTAAAACTCTCCAAACTATTTTCTGTTTTTTTTATTCGATATATTCTTTATTTACACTTCAGATGATTTCCCCTTTCCTGGCTCCCCACTCCCCAAAGGTCCCATATGCCCTTTTCCCTCCCTCTGTTCCCCCATCCACCCCTTCCCACTTCCCTGTTCTGGTATTCCCCTACACTGATGCATTGAGCCGTTACAGAACCAGGGGCCCCTCCTTTCTTCTTCATGGACAATATTTGGTATGTGGATTGTGTCTTGGGTATTCCAAGATTCTAGGCTAATATCCACTAATCAGTGAGTGCATACCATGGGTATTCCTTTGAGACTGGGTTGCCTCACTTAGTATGATGTTCTCCAGCTCCATCCATTTCTCTAAGAATTTCATGAATTCATTGTTTCTAATGGCTGAATAGTATACTCCATTGTGTACATATACCACATTTTTTGTATCCATTCCTCCGTTGAGGGACATCTGGGATCGTTCTAGCTTCTGGCTATTATAAATAGGGCTGCTATGAACATAGTGGAGCATGTATCCTTATTGCATGCTAGGGAATCTTCTGGGTATATGCCCAGGAGTGGTATAGGAGGGTCCTCTGGAAGTGTCGTGCCCAATTTTCTGAGGAACTGCCAGACTGATTTCCAGAGTGGTTGAACCAGCTTGCAATCCCACCAGCCGTGGAGGAGTGTTCCTCTTTCTCCACATCCTCACCAACACCTGCTGTCTCCCGAGTTTTTAATCTTAGCCATTCTGACTGGTGTGAGGTGAAATCTCAGGGTTGTTTTGATTTGCATTTCCCTAATGACTAATGATGTTGAACATTTCTTAAGGTACTTCTCAGCCATCCGAAGCTCTTCAGGTGAAAAGTCTGTTTAGGTCTGTACCCCATTTTTGATAGGATTATTTAGTTTTCTGGGGTCTAACTTCTTGAGTTCTTTGTATATATTGGATATTAGCCCTCTGTCAGATGTAGGGCCAAACTATATACTGAATGAAAATTGGATCGATTGTTGTGAGCACTAAATGGGAATCATTCGGGCAAATAAAGTAGGGTTTGTTTCATAGAGCACAAAATATTTCGCAAATGTGTATTGCTGTTCTCCCTACAGTGATCCAAATGTATGATTGTCCTAAATGGCTTTGCCTCAGACTTAATTAAACAACAATTGATTAAGTGTTTATGTGCCTTTTAAGCAAGATGGCCTCAGCTCTCGATTAAGTGGAAGAAGCATGCTAGAGAACACAAATGAAGAATTGTTTTATGAGCTCATTCTTCTCAGCATGTATTCACTGCCCTGCTGTCCACATGGGATTTTGCTAAATGCCAGAAAACACTTTAAATATTAAGACTATTATCCTAATAATAGGATTATACTTCAATTCATTAAACAGTATCGTGGTTATTTGTCCAGCTCTTGTTATATGAATATAATTTCTATGAGGAACACTAGTTTACTCAATGAAGTCACTTAGTATGGGAGTTCTGAGATGCTTTATGAGATCTGCTTAGTATCGACATGTACTAAGTCCATAGCATTAATTCTTCTCTCATAAAGTTATATCAAAAGCAAGAACACTTGAGACATGACTAAGCCTTAGCTCCCTCATATGAGTGTTTGGAAGTAAAATAAATATAAGAAAAAGCAGCCTTAGAGCCAAGAGGCTAGTTTGGAAGTTGCTCTGTGAGTTAAAGTGGGACACACTGGCTATCTGGACAAAGTACAGTGGAGAGAAATGAATATGGTTGAGATAGCACTCACCAGGAGAGTTCTTGATTGACTGGGAACCACACTGAGGAAGCACCAGAAATGAAGACTGGTTTGGTTAGGTGACCTGGTATATGGAAGTATGATTTTTTGGTAGTAAACAAAGCATAGGGAATTATTTAATAACTCAGAAAATGTTTATGCATTAAAACAAACATGAGGGTAATAATGAATGATTTAACATAGATGAATATAAGGGGAGATTTATCCATCCATGTACAAATTTAATCTTCAGACTCTAGTAATCAAACTGTGTGATGCTAGTCCTAGAACCAACCGACATATGGAGTGAATTAGAAAATTTCAGAAACAGATTTAACTTTACCTAAACATATGGTATATACCTTTTATTGTGGAAATTCTATTTTCAAAAGAGTAGAACATATAAACAAGTTTTATAAATAAGAGGATTTTTTAAAAGAGGAAAACATTACATTTCAATATGATAGAACTGACTAAATTATGATTACATGTATACAGGAATCTAACCTTACATTTATCACTTGAACATGTGCAGATGTGTTTAACTTAGAATGGGGCCAAATCTTGTTAAACCCAGTGCAAGTTAAAAATATTCTAAACCAAATGTGCATTTACTTCACCTAATCTGGCAGACATCATAGCTTAGCAATAAAATATATTCTAGTATAACACTGAGTTACCCTTTTGATCACATGATTCACTGAAACCTGTGATTTGCTATCACTGAGGAGTATCATAGGGGACTGTTCAACCACATATCAGTAGGCTAATCTAAGATGAAACTGAAAATTTAGAATAAAGTTCCTATGAATATATCTTGCTCTTATATATCATAGAATCATAGAATCTTGTCAAGTATCAAAATCTAGGACCAAATATATTTACTGTTGAAAAAGTTCATAATATATTTTTGGAAGTAAATAACAGATTATAAAATTTATATTTAATTTATGTTAATATATGATGTATAGAAAGTTAGATGTAGCAGTACATTCCTCTATTATCACATTACTTTGGAGGCTGAGGCAGGAGATTGAAAAGTTTGTGGTCAAGTTGAGATGCACAGTCAAACACTGTTGCAAAACACTTGAAGGAAAAACAATTATAGATACAGAGATACTCAAAATAGGAAAGGGGCATTCTCTTTAATAAATTGCTGTAGAAAACCTGATAGCTTCAAAGAGGTATTACCTTATATGTTCATCTCAGGCTCTCTGCAAAAATTAACCTAAAATGGACCTAAAGCATAAAACCTGAAACTGTAAAAGTACTAGAAGTAAACAGAATTAAAATCTTCATGATATTGGTCTGGGCAAATTTTTTATCTACATAAAAAACCAAACAAACAAAAAAACAAAGTAGACAAATAAATTACCTTGGACAAATGGCTTTTGTTCAGCAAAAGAAAGAGCAAAATGAAAAGACAACTTATGAAGCAGGATAAAGTAGTTGTACACCATACATCATTTAAAAGGTTTCTGACACCATACAGGGCACTCAAACAACTCCATAGTTAGAAGCTATGAACTCTCTAAAATGGACAAAGGATCTGGAGAGCTGTTCCTTAAATAACATATATAGGATGACCAGTAGGTGTAAATAAGGCTTCTACCTAATAATCAGAGAAATGGAAATCAAAGTTACAAGGAGATATCATAGCTGGTAGAATAGCTAATACTAAAAAGATAAAAGTTCACTAGTATTAGTGAATATGGAGAAAATAAAACCCATGAATACCAGGGGATGGAATATTATTAGTTGATGCAGCCATTATGATAAATGGAGTAGAGTTTCTCAGAAAATTGAAAATATTGAGCACGATCCATCCAACTCCTGAGTATCTACCCATAGGATATGGGATCAGTATGCTGAGAAGTTATAGTGCCTCCCGTGATTACTGTAGCCCTATTCACAGATAGGATTTGGGATCAGCCTGTGCATGAAGAAATGGTGAGAATTAAATTTCCAAGTCATCTTTAAGGATTTAAAAATCCTAATAATTCTTTATAAGCAATGACACTGAAAATTTAACAAGTCCATGAATTGCTCTGAAATTTTTTTCATTTTTTATTCTATATTCTTTGTTTACATTCCAAAGGCTTTCCCCTTTCCCAGTTCCCCCACCACCACCATAGGTCCCATAAGTCCTCTCCCCCCAACTATTCCCCAATCACCCCCGCACCACGATTTCTCTGTTCTGGTACTCTCCTACAAAACTGGATCCAATCTTTTCAGGCCCAGGGTCTTCTCCTTTCTTCTTCTTGTGAATCCTTTGACTTGCTAATTGTGCCTTGAGTATTTAGGGCTTCTGGGCTCATTAATATCCACTTATCAGTGATTGCATTTTATGTGTATTCTTTTGTGATTGGGTTAACTCGCTTAGGATGATATTTTCCAGATCCAACTATTTGCCTACAAATTGCATGAATTCATTATTTTTAATTGCTGAGTAGTAGTCCATTGTGTGTGTATTTATATATATATGTATATACATATGTATATACATATATACACACACACACACACACACACACACACACATATATATATATATATACATATCACATTTTCTGTATCCATTCCTCCTTTGAGGGATATCTGGGCTCCTTCCAACTTCTGGCTATTATAAACAAGGCTGCTATGAACATAGTGGAGCATGTGTCTTTATTGTATGCCGGAGAATCCTCTGGGGAAGTCATAGGGATACAAATTGGAAAGGAAGAAGTCAAACTATCATTATTTGCAGACGATATGATAGTTTACTTAAGCAGCCCAAAAAACTCCACCAGAGAACTTCTACAGCTGATAAACAACTTCAGCAAAGTGGCTGGTTATAAAATCAACTCAAGCAAATCAGTAGCCTTCCTGTACTCAAAGGACAAGCAGGCTGAGAAAGAAGTTAGGGAAATAACACCCTTCACAATAGCCACAAACAACATAAAGTACCTTGGTGTGATTAACCAAACAAGTGAAAGATCTGTATGACAGGAACTTCAAGTCCTTGAAGAAAGAAATTGAAGAAGACCTCAGAAGATGGAAAAATATTTCTTGCTCTTGGATTGGCAGGATCAATATAGTAAAAATGGCCATCTTGCCAAAAGCAATCTACAGATTCAATGCAATCCCCATCAAAATCCCAAATCAATTCTTCATAGATCTAGAAAGAGCAATTCTCAAATTCATCTGGAGCAACAAAAAAAAAACAGGATAGCTAAAACTATTCTCAACAATAAAAGGACTTCTGGGGGAATCAATATCCCTGACCTCAAGCAGTACTACAGAGCAATTGTGTTAAAAACTACATGATATTGGTACAGCAACAGGCAAGTAGATCAATGGAATAGAATTGAAGACCCAGAAATGAACCCACAGACTATGGTCACTTGATCTTTGATAAAGGAGCTACAACCATCCAGTGGAAAAAAGATAGCCTTTTCAACAAATGGTGCTGGTTCAACTGGAGGTCAACATGCAGAAGAATGCGAATTGACCCACTCTTATCTCCTTGTACTAAGATCAACTCCAAGTGGATCAAGGACCTCCACATAAAACCAGACACACTGAAACTATTAGAAAAGAAACTGGGGAAGACCCTGGAGGACATGGGCACAGGGGAAAAGTTTCTGAACAGAACACCAATAGCTTATGCTCTAAGATCAAGAATTGACAAATGGGACCTCATAAAATTACAAAGTTTCTGTAAGGCAAAGGACATTGTCAGAAGGACAAAACGGCAACCAACAAATTGGGAAAAGATCTTCACCAACCCCACATCCGACAGAGGGCTAATATCCAATATATACCAAGAACACAAGAAGTTAGACCCCAAAGAACCAAATAACCCTATCAAAAAATGGGGTACAGAGCTAAACAAAGAATTTTTACCAGAAGAAATTCGGATGGCCGAGAAACACCTTAAGAGATGTTCAACATCATTAGTCATCAGGGAAATGCAAATCAAAACAACCCTGAGATTCCACCTCACACCATTCAGAATGGCTAAGATTAAAAACTCAAGAGACAACAGGTGCTGGCGAGGATGTGTAAAAAGAGGAACACTCCTCCACTGTTGGTGTGATTGCAAGATGGAACAACCGCTGTGGGAATCAGTCTGGCAGTTCCTCAGAAAATTGGGCATGACACTTCCAGAGGACCCTGGCTCTGAAAAATTTAATGCAGTGTTTTACCTAGAGACATTTCTAATTATTTTATTTTGGAGATTATAATGTCATTCATCATTCCCCCCTTCCATGTCCTCTCTCTAAAACCTCCCAGGTATACCCTACTTGTTCTCTTTCAAATGCATGGCCTTTCCTTTCATTAATTATAGTTGCATACATATATCTATATATGTATAACTCTGCTCAGTCTGTATAATGTCTCCTCTACATATGTTTTTGGTGCTGAAAGTCTTTTTCCTTCCTTCCTTCCTTCCTTCCTTCCTTCCTTCCTTCCTCTTCTTTCTCTTTTTCTACCTCCTCTTCCTTCTCTTCCTTCTTTTCTTTCTCCTCTTCCTCCTCCCTCTTTTTCACCCTCCTCTTTCTCATTCTCTTGATTCTTTTCTTTCTCCTCTTCCTTTTCTCTTCTCTTCTTCTTCCTGCTCTTCTTTCTCCTCTTTCTCCTACCTTTCTTTCTCATCCTCTTCTTTCTCATTCTCTTCTTCCTCCTCCTTCCTTCCTCCTTCTCTTCCTCTTTCTTTTCCTTCTTCTCTACTTCCTCCTCCTCTTCCTCTTTCTTTTCCTCCTCTTCCATCTCATCTTCCTCCTCTCCCTCTTCCTCCTCTCTCTCTTCATCTTCCTCTTCTTCCACCTCCTCTTTCTCCTCCTCCTCTTCTTCCTCATTTTCTTTCTTTTCCTTCTCTTCATCTTTCCCCTCTTCCTCCTCCTTATGTTCCTGCTCCCCCCTCCTCCTTGTCATTATTTTCTATGCTTGTTCCATCATTTGTTGTCAGTTGTTTTGTTGATATTTGCCATTCCAGCTGGGATAAGAATGGAGACTCTTTGATTAGACTTTATACAATTTTACTGTTGTAATCTCAATAGGTCTTTTCCTTCCTACTTTGCTTCCTTTTTTTTTTTTAAATTTTCCTTTCTTTCACAGTGTTGCCCAGGCTGCTGGCCTCATTTTATGTAAAATATCATTTCCACACCCTCATGTACCTCTGGGGTTGCGTATGCATGCCATAGTTTTTTCAGTTTTGAAAGGCAATGAAGTAAACAATAACAAACTAGCAAAATGGTGAAATCATTTATGCAACAACAGAGCTGTCTGTGTAAAGGAGAGCAGACTGTCCAGCAGGTTCATGGAGCTAATTCAACTCCTGCTGTATGGCAGGGTCTGCAGCAGATTCTAGAGACAGCATGGTACACAGGGTAAAGTGCATGGAGCAAAGCCCACTTCTCTGGTATAATACCACAAATGTGCTTCATCTGCAATCTCATCGACAGATAACTAGCTAGAGATTTCCAGCAATGGTCATCCATAATCTCATCCACAGATAACTGCCCAGAGATTTCCAGCAATGGTGATGCTACTCTGTTCCTTTCTAGTCAAGTTTGTTAGTTTATTATTTTGTCAGTGCATGTTTATTTTATAATAAAATTAATACTATTAATTCATAAAACTTACTTTGGGTATGGACCCAAATTTCCTCTTCTTGTCGTAGAAATATTAGACTTTTGTTTTATTTTGCTGTTGTTTTTTTGCCTTTTAAGAGCTATGTCCTTCCCTCCACGTTGTGAGCTAGCTCTTGAGGGAAAGCCTTTCAGATATGTCGAGAAAGCCATTGTGTAGCTCTGCAGCTTCTCTGGATAGAAGACTGTGTCTCCTTTCATCATTTTCTTCTCTGACATGGGTTTGAAAGCGCATGCCCTCCTGATTGCTTCCTCTGGATGCTTTCTACTTTGTCACCCTTTGTTGTTAAAAATAAATTACTCCCAATTTCCCGCTTTCAATAGAGTAGAGTGAACATAATTGACTCTTTGATGTGTGAGGGTCTGGTGTAGTCTGAAAGCAATTACCCTGACCTTGAATTGCACTCACTGTAAATATCATTATAGAGAAAGGAGGAGCTCACGTGGAATCTGTATCACCCTGGAGTACACAGTCGAAGATTGTTTGGAAATGAGTTTATATTCTTGTTATTTGTTTCTCAGTTGTAAAGTGTACTTTATAAGATAACAAACAGAAAAAAATAAAATGTGATTCATTCTGAAATCCATCATACAAGTTACTTGTTTTCTGTAGAAGACTATGAACTTCCCAAGACCAAGAACTATCTATGTCTTACTAACTTAAAACAAAATCTCCAGTGCTTACTCTCTGCGCTTAACATAGTAACACACACACACACACACACACACACATTTACACACACTCACATACACTCAAACTCACACTCAAACACATTCTTGCACACTCAAATGCACACACACATCCATACATTCAAGCACACACTTGAACACTGTCAAACTCACACACTCCAATTCACATACTCAAGCACACTCGCACACTTAAACACACACACACACTCACACTTTCTCATACACACACACTCAAACACACACACACACACACACACACACACACACACTAACATACAGGGAAGGCCCAATAGTTATTGATAACTAGCTAATACATCATTCATAAGAAATTAAGATGGTATACAATTAATTGAGCTGTGGTTTTTAGAATATGTTGAGGAATTTATTAATATAAAATATGGATCTACATCATATCCTAACTTTAAAAAGGGTTAGCCATAGTATATTAGTTGTATAGGTAACAGTATTGACAAAGAAAAAATATCAATGTATTGGGTGGAATACTTACAATTCCGAGAGAAAACTCAAATAGGAATACCTTAAACTGTAAGGATGCCATAATTTTTACTTATGAAGCCTGAAGAAACTGGTCCTGGATCTATTCAAGCTACCCAATGATACCAACACTTTTTTCTTAATGTTGCAACTTTACCAGTCTTGAGTTTTCATTGTAGTAAAAAGAAAACAAAAACAAAAAAATTTGTCCCCTCCCTTAGAGAGGAGCCTAGGAGTAGCCTCCTCACAAACTTCTCTGGGGAAAGCATCCTTTCAGAAGCCTCCAGAGGATTCTTCTTGGATCTAACTGGCCCAGGATAAGTTACATGGTTATTCCTAGAAGGCAGATAAAGAGAAGGGCATTGGAAATAATGGTTGATTAATACTGCTTACTCTTTGACTAAGAAATATATATATGTATATATATACACATATATGCATATATGTATGTGTATATATATATCCTATATATATCCTATATATGTATGTATATACATATATATCCTATGTACATATATAGGATATATATGTATATACATACATATATAGGATATATATAGGATATATATGTATATATATATGTATGTGTGTGTGTGTATATATATATATATATATATATATATATATATAATAACCAATGCAATTTCAGGGGAACCAAATGATAAGAACACTTGAAAAACATCAATTGTCACAATGGGGTTACACGGTTATAGGACCTTTTCAAGTAGACAGAACATCAGTTCTCAGCTAATTTGGTACTGATGGACCCAGTGATATTTCCTGATTTTTTTAATAAATCAGACAAGGCTGCAATTCTACTAAGAAGCTTTTTACCCCCTCTCTCCTTTTCAGGAGTCGTATCCAAAGAAGAGGAATTTCCCCATGGAAATCGTACCGTCTGCTTCTCTGGACACATTCCCTTCGGAAAATGAGAACTTCCTTTGTGAACTGGTGGACACAGCTGTTACAAAGAAACCATGCTCCTTAGAAATTGCGAGGGCACCTTCTCCGAGAACTGGTAATATTTCCTGCTCGAAATTTGCATGTTCACATAAGTGAAAATACATTATTAATACTTTAATACTATATTATCAAAATGAAAGTGCCTCAGGATAGCCCCAATGATCAATTTTGCATTTCAAGTGAATACAGGTAAGCCATGGGTTTCAGTGTGAGACCTCTTAATGATTAAGAGCTCTTCATGGAGATGATGTTGAAGCTATTTGGATGTGTTTTAATTGTTAGAAACCTTGGTAAGATATAATGCTTTGTGTCCTTGGTAGCAGGAATCTTTATTATATAGACCTTAGAGCATCCTATTTATTTCTAATTTTTCAAATTATATTTCACTGCTAAATTTATTTTATTCTTTATAGCATGCTTATATATGTTCTTTTTTCTTTTTGTCTGTTTTTATTGTTGTTTGTTTGGTTTTTTTGTTTTGTTTTGCGGGGCACTGGCTTTGAGACAGGGTCTCACTGTGTAGCTCTGGTTGTCCTAGAGCTTACTATGTAAAACAGGTTGGCCTTGAACTCATAAAGATCTTCCTGTTTCCGCCTCCCAAGTGCTGGGATTAAAGGCATGAACAATGCCTGGAGTTTGATTTTTTGTTTTTAATTCATGTTACAAACTAGTGGGCAAGGCAAGACAAATATTGTCTCCATTCAGTGCTAAAGAAAATGAATGTGTATCTTATTTATAATAAATTGATGGTTGGTCCTATGACTGAACATGAGTTTTTGTCTTACCATTGATGATATACAGTGCGTTTCTATAAAAGAGAATGGAGGAGGAGAGATTAAAGTTGTGACTTAGTGTATCAATAGGACCTTTGGTAAAGTTTGGAAGAGAAGCTCTTTGGAGCAGGAGAAAGGTTTGACAATCTAATGGCTGCTTATAGAAGTGAGCTTGTAAACCCAGGTGAGAAAGTTTAAAACCATGAGACTCTGGAGACAGGGAATAAAGTTGGGAATGGAAAATACAGGTTACATGGACAATATTAAAAGAGTTATGAAGGTAGCACAGGAAAAAAATCAGGGAAGAGAAAGAAGTGATCATTCATTTTAGGAAAAGTTAAAGCTTGGTCTAGTTTCAAGGTAGGAAGGATTTTCTGGTGGAGGGAGATACTGCAGTTGAAACTCAATGAAAGAAAAGAATGGGTAGATGTCAGCCATCAATAGCCCAGGTAAGTGCAAACATTCCTGGCCCAGAGATAGAAAGAGGGTAAGTGTGGCTGTTATTAGTATAGAGAAATTCTGCCACATTCTCAAATGTGTTAATTTCTGCGTGAGTTGGCACATTATGGTGGTGGCAGTTCAGCAGTAGAATGATTGTCTACTATGTACAAGGCTCTTGGTTTAGGTCCCAGTATTTGGCATGGGGTGGGAAAGCAATGGTTGAAACAAAGAGTTAGAGAGGGGTTGAGATAAAACCCAGAGAAGCCATTATAAACAATTGGCTAGAAACTTTTAAGAGATGAACAAATAAACTTTGGGGAGTGCTGAATCAGGGGTACCATATGAGTCATAAGCATACAGAAGGAAGATGGTTTTTGGACAAGGGGAAAATATAGTAATAAAAACAGTTAAAAGTTATGAAGTTCTTATTACTTGTTCTAAGTATTTTATGTGTATCACCTCATATAACTTTTAGGATGCTGTGAGATATTAATATTATCCTCACTTTAAACGAAGAAATGGAGGCTCTGACACATTATGTAGCATCATAGGATCATGTTAATAGGGTTGCATCTGGGGCTTGAACTTCAGTGATGGAATTTGTGTTGTTTACCCGATGCTATGGTACGACATTATGTCAGGGGACAAGGTGAATTAGGAATGGTAAACAAGGAACTGGGTGTTAAGGAATGTGGGGGTCAGATAAAAGTTCTCATGTGATAGTAAAAGTCAGAAAAGATGTAAGGATAGCAGAAGATTTGATGCGTACAAGTGATAGATGAAGGCAGGCTAAATGAGTGATTCACATACTATCACAGAGAATAAAACCAGTACTCATAGCATCTATAGAAATGGGTGAAAGCTGCAACTTTGTGATAAGAGAGGTCACAAAGCACATCGTGGACTTGAGGGGAATGGTTCACTGAGGTAGGAAAATATCGTCAAAATGTGCAAAGCTTTAAAGGAGTTTTGACTACGGCTTAGACGCAGGGAGGGGCCAGGAATGGTGGCAGAGGAAGGAGTGCAAGTGTGGAAGGGCGGGTTCTCCTTAGTCATCTGTCAACATCTCGATTTCCTTGATGTGCCAGAAGTATCCTGAATGCTGAGGACCTTGGGACAAAGAAGAGTGGTGCTAAGGTACAAAGGCTAATTAGGTTCCGGTCAACTCTTCTGCTGAAAACAAGGAATACTGTATAAAAATTTAGAGAGGAGAAATGTCTTAATAGCATCAAGAAGCTCATGAGAAATTCACATGGTTGGATCACACCTGACTTCGGAGCCCGTTTTATCAATACATTAGAGAAGCAGGTAGTCTAAAGTATTGGAGCAAGTGGTAAGCCTGTACAGCAGCAAGCCACAGTTGTCCTAAGTAACCTACTGTTGAGATGAGGTTCTTGGAGACATGAATTTAGATATAGAAAGATCTCCATGCCTACCTAGTGTGAGGACTCTACCATGAGCACCATCCTCCATAGACTGGGACTTTAAGGTTTACCCTGAATAGTAATCATGAATAATGCTGTCTCAAGCCCTCCATCCCAAAGACTCCACAGTCTTGATTTGTTGTGAGCAAGACAAGGGCAAGGATTCCTGAGGAACCCCCAGTGTAAACTAGCCCTTGTACAGATTAGCACCCAAAATTCACCTCGTGTAGAACTTCTGAAGACTGAATTTAGTTTAAATACCCCTGGGAATGAAGCAGAAACAACTATAAGCCTTTTAGGAAGGAGAGTAGAATACTCTCTCTTCTTTAGACACTGAAATAAGTCCATCAAATATTTTTTCCTATTAAAACTAGCAGTTCAAAGTAATTAAAGATGAAGAGAAGGGATCCTCTAACAAGAACTAGAAAGAAGGGGCAAAAATATTGACACCTGAAACCATTTCACATATTATAATTATCAGATGTGGAGTATGAAATGACCACACAAAGATAAAGAGATCATGCTGAAGTAATTTCAGACAAAGAGAAGCTTTGGAAAAATAAACACCACACAATATATTTGAGAGGAAAAAGTAAGCTTCTAGAACTGGGAAAAGATGGTACATACAACATATGAATTAAACATCCAACATATGAATTAAACGTACAACATGTGAATTAAAAAACATCAGTGTACGCATGGCCGAAGAGATTCCAGCTGAAGGAAGTGTTAAAGAGTGGGAAATTGGCCAAGAAGAAAGTTCTCAGAACACTGTGAAGAAAGGAAAATGAGAAAATCGAAGCATATATGTCATGGAGTATACACTTCCCACATCTCTGTTCAAAATTCCAGAGCGCTGAAAGTGCTGTATTTGAGGAGACAGTGTCCCAAATAGCCCTGCCATAAGACATCTGAGAAGGTTGTTAAGTTGAATGGTAAAGTTCGTCAGATCGTATGATATGTAAGGCTATAATAATTCATAGAGTCCTTTGAAGGCGATGAGAAAGAGCATTAAACCTCTCTTGGAAGCAGAAGGTACAATTTGTGAAGCGAGGATGCCCGTGCAGCCTGCCCATTGCTATGTAAAAGCCTCTAAGCTTGTACTGACAACAGTAATTTATTGTCTCATGGATCTGTGAGTCCATCAGAGCATTTTTTGCAAGGATCGCCTTTCTATCACTTGTCTGCTCACAGGACTGCTCATTTGGTGGATTTGGAAAGCCATCTTTATTTGTTTTTTTCCTTTTCCATGTTAGGAATTGAACCCAGGGTACTATGTATATGCTAGGTGCTCCAACTCTGAGCTCCATCTCCAGCCTATAGAGAACCACTGATGCCAAGTCTAGTTAGACAATGGAGGCTTAACTGGAGACCTGGCAGATTTTAATGGCTATGTACTGCGAGCTTAGCTGAGGCTATGGTATGGAGACCATTTACCTTCTGTGGATGGCATGCTCTTCCTTGGAGCACTGGCTGGATTCTGAAGATCACTGTGCCCTCCACCCCATTACCAGTGGAAATGGTAGGACTTCTATTCTGTTACCATTTTGTGCTCTGCAAATCTGGTATGCCAGCATGCCCAGGCTTCCGGTGAGAGAGCTCTCTTGCTGGCTTGTGGGAAGCTCTCATTTCACCGTGTTTATGCCTGTTCTTTATCTATGTACTGAGTTGGTAATGCTGTTGAAGATGGCCAAAAATTCGCAGTAACCCCCTGCCTCTGCCTCTTGATTGTTAGGGTCATAAACTTGAGTTTGCACACCTGGCCTATGACATACTCTTGCATTTTGGGCCGTGATTAAGAGACCATATTTAAGGCAAAGACGACTTCAGAGAGATCAAGACCCTTCTTCACAGCTCGCAGTGGCTATTTTTCTCTTGAAGCCCTCACCAATGACTTTGGCAAAGCTCCTTGAATTCCCATGGCTTCTCCTTTGAGCTTTTACATGTTCATAGTCACTTGGATTCAGGTTCCCCAGTTTCTGACTGCTGACATGTCACAATGTCAAAGCCACATGTTTTAGGTTTTTTACAACTAAACACCCAATTTCCAACTTTCAAAGTCTCTTCTGGTTATTGATTGCCACACAACACACCAATCTTAATACTTAGTTGAAACAACAACAACAACAACAACAACAACAACAACATACAATCATTTATTTTGTTTGTAAATCTGCAGTTCTGTGATGGCTTTACTGTAGTTTCTTGCTTGATGTTCCAACTAATTAACCTAGGGCATCTTGACTAAAAACGGTAGTAGAATCTGCGTACAAGATCATATCATAGGCCAGGTTTGCTGGCTCAAGCTTATGACCCAAGAGGCAAAGGGAGGTGGATTACTATGAATGCTGGGCTAATTTTGAACAGATCTACAAAAGAACACCTTACCTTTCATATCTGTTGTAGCCTACTTGGATTGCTCATGATGTAGGTTGAATTTCCAAGAACAAATACTCAGAGAAAATGTGACAGAAGCTGCACTTCTTTTTAAGACTTAGCTCTGAATGGTGACATCATTCTTCTATAGTCAAGAGCCTTCCTGCATTAAAGTGGAGGGAATTTGCTTTCTCTGACCCTTGATAAGGAGACTTGCACTACATCACAGCATAAGTTATTCATCTAGCTGCTTTTGGAAAGCACAAATTCATACAACTATCTGAGTTGCTGTTATTTTGTAAAAGTAACTTTTATTTACCAGATATAATTGTCGTCACAGAGGCTTACTGCTGAATAATCTTACCCTTTCCAGATCTTTCTGAACTCTGGCTGGCTGGTTCAACTCAGCTGTTCAGGCTCAAACTCCTCTCCAAGCCGAATGATTCAATCTGGCTTCCCTCAGCTTCTCACTGAATTGCTCTGCTTGGCCTCAAACGGACAAATTGTTCTAATCTTCTGGCTCCTTCTTATCCGCTGACTTCCACTTCCTCTGTTTATCTGCACTGAACTGCAGGAAGTCACAAACAAACTCAGCTCCGCTGCACTGCACTCACTACCCAGACCCACAACTGATGATGGTCTCCCCCTGTGCTTTGTAGCTTAAATAGCTTCTCTTTCCTATGCCGTTCTCATAAGAGTTAGGGATATTCTATCTCTGGCATATTCTATCAGATCTTTCTCTGATACATCACTTTGTCTGCCCTTCAGTTAGACATCACCTTCAAACATGGTTGCTTCTGTCTACAAACTAACTTTATACCTTAAAGGTGCATGAGAGCTTAAAGGTGTGTGGCAGATCACATAGATCTAGGTTTTTGCCCTCACCAGAGCAGCCATGTTGGTGGATTAAAATTCCTCGACAGTTTTGCTTTCATTTCATCTTGTTTTTTAAATGGAATACAAGTTAATCTGCATGGATATATGATCCCCCCTATTGTCTTTGATACTTGGGTTTAGTATAAAAATCAGCTTGACAAGTTGACCCAGCTGAATTCATAAAGGTTTGCGCTTTGCTCTTTTGAGCGGTGTTTATGAATTCTACCAGTGGGGAGTGAGGAATGAAAGTAGAAATTATGTGTTTTTTAATTATAGGAATAAAAAAATGAATATAGGTTCCTGGCAGGGACTCTTAAGTAATTGCTCTCGATAAACACCAAAGCTAGTGACATACCATCAGCATAGTTGTTTTATTGGCTAGATTAGGAAACAGTTTGAACCCCCCTATTCTACCACTGTTCCATTCTCCTTATCCAGTTCACCTGTATCACCAGGATACTGACATTTCCAAGTCTCCTGCTGCTATGAGTACTTTATGACTTGATAACTTTGCACTATCCTTTTATGACCAGCCTAGTGAGCTGATGAACTTGGGGGAGACACTGACTTTTCTTGGAATTGCATATGTGTTCCCTCTGCTACCATAGGACTTGCAGAAGTGGAGACAACTTCTAATGCAGACAAGTCTCAGACTGGATGGGGTGGAATCTACCTCCTTCCCCATCCAATATATGTGCACTGAGCACCTCTGGTGTTCTGTGTATTGTTAAGGGTTGCCAAAGAAATAGAGTTAAGGTGCAAGTCCCCCAAACTAGGAAATGTTACATTAGTAGTAAGTGTAACAAGCAAAGTCAAGTACTTCTGGATTGTAGGAAAAGAGGAATGTGAGTTATGATTTCCTTCCAACAGATGCCCCCTGATTTTGGCCTCAACTATAGAAGCTTAGATGGATGGATGGGAGAAGGTTTCTGACACTGTAGCCAAGGGACAGTATTGTAGAGTTCCATGGGCATGGAAGAATGAAATTCACTCAGAGACTAACCTCATAGAGTATAGAATGTTGCTAAGGTGGATTGAATACTAAGAAAGAGAGGATAATATGGCATTGTCTGGTATTTGTTTTAGAATGACCATAAAGAAACAAAATGGGTTTTATTTGTCTAGAGGCGAGGTTGGAAGCAGGAAGAATATCTAGCTGATCAATGTGTATCCTAATTAGAACCTTGAATGTCAACTTGGCACAACTTAGCGTCATCTGGGAGGAAAATCTTCAGTTGAAGAATTACCTAGCTCACACTTGGCTGTGAACATGTGTATGGGTAATTATCTTGATTATTAATTGATGCTGATGGGCCCGGTCCTAAGCATCATTAGGTTCATGTCCTAAGCCTAGGACAATTTAGGCTATATAGTAAAGTTAACTAAGCATGGGCCAGACAGTTAGCCAGCATGTACCATTCCTCAATGGTTTCTGCTGCAAGACCCCTCTTGTCTTTCTGCCCTGACACCCTCAATAATGGATTTTTACCTGGAACCGTAAGCCCCTTCTTCCCCAAAGTTTCTCATTATCATGGTCTTTATTTCAGCATGAAAAGGCAACTTAAATAGTAAACGATGAACAAGAAGTGACTATCCAGCCAAAGGTAATGGCAGTGAAGGGGGAAGGGATATTGAGAGCTGTGTAGGAGTAAAGACCATTTCTTCTCCCTTCAGAGACTCTGACATTTTGGAAATAAATAGCCAGTGCATTAGAGAACCATATCTCCAGAAGTGCATGCAATGAATGACTCAGTTGAATGGGCTGGTGTAGGTTCAAAGCAAAATGGAATGACTGTTGTGTATAGGAATTGCCCTGGAAACTTTCCTTGTGGGAGGGAGGAGGTAGAAGAGAGGAGAGGAGAGTCTGCATAGGAACTACCCTGGCAACCATCCCTGTGGGAGGGAGGGGGGGAAGAGACAAGAGAGACATGGAAGAGGATGGCCATATCCTAAAGGGAACACCTAAAGATCGAAGTGTTCGCCCTCCACTGTTGTAGTAAATATTTAATCTCAAACAAGGATTTCTACTCCACCTTTGATCATTTAGTTCCTAGATATAAGACACGTAACTTTTATATTTATATAAGCCTTTTATTCACTAGAACTTGGCAGATATTATTAATATCTACTTCCCTATTAATAACCTTGAGTTATAACTTGTTATGTTCTATCCTGGCTGCTCTTAAGTCCAATTGGCCAGCCCTGTAGCCATGTTTTTATGACTCACTTACCCCATGGTGTCTTCTCTTCTCTTTACCTTCTTCCCAGCCTTGTGGTCTCTCCTCAGCCACTAAGCCCAGGAACTGAAACCCTGCCTATCTTTCTTCTGCCCAGCTATAAGCTATAGGCATCTTTATTCATCAATCAGGGATAACTGGGCAGTGGGGGCAAGGTTATATAGCATCACTTGTGTATATGCAGATTCTCTCATGCTTAGGGGCAACCAGGCATTGGGGGGCCCAATATTTAGCATCACGGTGCATAGCAAACAACCAAAACCCAACACTCCACACAAAAAAAGGGCTTTAAACGTTTGCCACCCAATTCTTGGTACCTTAGGCATGATTTTATTTGCGGAATTTAAAGATAGCATCCTCATAAAAGACATAAAGCAATTAGGTAGGCTTTGGTGGCACATCCAACCTGTGACCCCATGCTCCAGAATAAGCTATGGACATAATTGTAAACTTATACAGAACATTGAAAGCTGTGTGTGTTTGCTTGTTTGCTTGCTTGCTTTTGTCTGTTTTTTGTTTGTTTGTATGCTTGGCAGGGGAATGATCGGATTGTGTGATTTCTTAACATCAGTTTCAGAGATGGCAACAATGTGATATGGCAATGTCAAAAGGTTTGGTGTGCCTGTCAGAAATACAGCATGAGTTGTGTTTTTTCATAGAAATTGAAAAGGCAGTGTGAGGTGACACAAGACTATATCCCTTTACAAGCCAAGCAAAGAGGCTTGAACAGAGCCTTCTCACCGACCTCACAAGGAATCTGTCCTGCTGAGACCTTGATTTGGGACCTCTGTCCCCCAGCCTAAGAACTAACTAAGAAATGTTTGTTGTGTGCACCATGAATTTTGGTGTATTATA
Source organism: Apodemus agrarius (assembly GCA_964023405.1). NCBI lineage: Eukaryota > Metazoa > Chordata > Mammalia > Rodentia > Muridae > Apodemus > Apodemus agrarius. The sequence continues at coordinate 42,064,284 of OZ030026.1, read as the reverse complement.
AAGGTCCAGTGAATTTAACACAGAGACTTATAACTGAATACACCTGCTTAATGTATTAGCGTTCATAGATCTGTCTATATAAGCCAAATCCTGCCTGACTTTCTTATCTTAGAGTCGAGCAAGTTCTTTCTGGTAACTGGTAAAGTCAGTCACAGATAAAACATATCTCTTCTGAAAATATCAGTTAAGTATGCACATTAGGCCCCTTTCTGCATTTATTAAGCAGATGAGCAAAACTTTTTTAAACCATAGCTACTAGTTTACTTTTAATATGAAAGTGAACTAGTAGTTTCTTCATATTCAACCAGATTTATAATTCAACCAAAAATAATGAGGATTTTTTTTCTCTAAGGAGTCCTTTGCTAGAGCCTCAGTGACTGCAGATTTCATATGGAATAAAGATGATAACACTGGACTCCTAACATAAGAATTGCACAGATTCCATTTATCTGTGCTGCCACGATTAAATTGTCTGTTTCCCCTCAAGCAGAGGAGTGTATATTTTCATGGTGGTGACTCAGTTATATAAATGTGCAGCAACAATAAAAAAATGAATTAGTGAATGAGTTGTCTTTAAAAGAAAATGGCTGTAATGTCGGTAAGAAGCCTTTATGAAATAGTAGATGCCATCAAAGATGATGTTTTATTATCTGCCCTTCATTTAATTTTATCCTTCACAAGGGAATTTTTCCATTTTGTGGTAACTAAGCAACCTGTTATTTCGAATCACTTAGTGCAGGCTTTGCACAGTATGGGTGCTCAATAAATCCATTTTGATTAATGAGCAATTTATAACAACACCAGCAAAGACTGTTTCCAATCCTGTTGTGAGAGAATGGATGATCTCTGATAAAAGGGCACGTTCAACAGTGAGATGCTAGGATAGTGGGGGTCTTGGTTACCTCTGTTCAATTTGCTAATATGCTTGCTTGACCACGGTTTGCCCAAAGTGGAAATGTCACCTTTGAGGATCCCCCTATATCCCATTACACCTTCTCTGCCATCTGCCATAGATGTGTGTGTGTGTGTGTGTGTGTGTGTGTGTGTGTGTGTGTGTGAGAGAGAGAGAGAGAGAGAGAGAGAGAGAGAGAAAGAGAGAATGAAGATTCCTGAATTCTAATGCCAAAATTTTGAAATGAAAAGAATTCCAAGAGGACCAGAACAAACGTTTCTCTCGGCTAAGCAAGAGAGCAAAGTCAACATGATTTCTGAGGGCATGTTTAACTCATTTAAAAGAACAAACTATTTTTAAGGACCTTGGAAGTGTTCTTGTACATACAAATATTGGTTTTCCTGATAAGAACCATTTTTTATCAGACAGCAGTTATTTATGTGGCATTTGCTCTGTGCGCCATGGTTTTGTAGCCATTGATTAAGTCAGACATCTACATGGTAAATTGAGGGCACTGTGCTAGTCAGAGGGGAACAGAGAGAAAACCTGGGTTCACATGTTCATGGTGAAATCCTGGTCCATTAGGCACCTCCTTTATTCATATGGGCATCTTGACAAGGCACATATTTCTTTCACTTTGCTTGAATTGATGGAAACTTGCTATATTTTGAAACATTCTAAAGAGAGAGAAAATCACCCACATGAGTTTTACTTGTCCTTTAAATGGATTACACAAATCATAGATTAAAGCTTCTAAAAATACATCAAACTCTTGCTAAGCTGAAAGTATAAGTCTTGTATGGTGTGCCTAACTTTTGGAACCAAGTTCCTTATAATGACAGACTGTATGTAGCAATGAGAGAGGTATTACTTAATTCATAAACTTATGCCCAGAAAATTCAAGCATCCCGTTCCCCTGCCCTGTTTCTCTGGTGTGTTCTGTCCAGGTACTTTTTCTTCCTTGTCTCAGTGGCTGATCTCATAGTTTAATTCATAAAGACCATACAAGTCGTGTACCTGGAATCTTCAGAACTTTCAAGGCTGAAATAAGAGTATCAAGATTTAGAAGTCAGACTGGGCTACATGAGACTGTGTCTCTAACAGACAAAGGGCCAAAGAGACAAACAGGCAGGCAGAGAGAGGGATGCACACACACACACACACACACACACACACACACACACACACACACACAGAGAGAGAGAGAGAGAGAGAGAGAGAGAGAGAGAGAGAGAGAGAGAAACAGACAGACACAGAGAGACAGAGACAGAGAGACAGAGACAGAGACAGACAGAGAGACAGAGACAGACAGAGAGACAGAGACAGACAGGCAGACAGACAGACAGAGACAGAGACACACAGGGAGAGAACAGGAAAACTCCCTGATGCCTTATCTCTCCATTTGTTAATATAGGCGGGGTTTTCTCTCCCTGTTAGTATACCCTCTATGCAGCAGCCTCTGACTTCTAAGCTGTTTTCCCCTTTCATTCATTCTTTCCCCCTCCACTGAGTTTCTATACTAAGCATTACTTGCAGTATACCCACTTGGGAAGCACACACATACATGCATACAGTTCTGGGGTTCAAACCCGGATCCTTCCTTCTACATGTCAGTCATACCGTCTACCACCAAGTTTCTCCACCAACCATCCCTTTTGCGGTTTTAGTGGTTTTTTTCTACTGGACATGTATACCAATGTCTAAATCTGCTCTCTTTTCATTAAAAAACGAACAAGCAAAGCTCAAAAACAATTGACAATGAAAACAAGTGAACAACAAAGAGGGGTTTCAGGATCCCACTGGGCACTCAGCCTCTCCTCTCCCTGACCCCACACTTACATGTTTGTTTTCTTTCTCCTCTTTCAGTTTTCGGCTCACCCCAGTGAGGTTTCCACTCCTCACTCCTCTGCTGAACTGTGCTTTCTAAGGTAGCCAGGGCCTTGATGGCAACCTTAGAAACCTAAAAGGACATGTCTTAATCCGCATTTCTCTTAATCTCTCACCCATACAAACTGCTGGCCCCTCCCCCTGTGACAGCTTTTCAGTCCACTATCATCAAGGGGGAGAGCCTGGCAGCAACCAGGTAGGCATGGTGCAGGAGGAGCTGAGAGTTCTCCATCTTCATCTGAAGGCTGCTAGCAGAATACTGACTTCCAGGCAGCTAGGATGAGAGTCTTATAACCCACACCTTCAGTGACATACCTACTCCAGCAGGCTACACCTTCTAATCCTGTCACTCCCTGGGCCGAGCATATACACACCATCACAGTACTGTCATTTTTTTTCTCATGGATTATGTTAATAACCCATGCACTATTTGCACTATTTGCCTTCTTGAGTTTATACCACAGCCCTGAATCCAATTGCATTATTCCACCAGTTAAAACCCTTTTGTGACTTGCTATTGCTCTTAGAAAAATGATCACAATTTTTAAAAATTAGGTATATTCTTTATTTACACTTCAAATGTTGTCCCTTTTCCTAGTTCTCCCATCCCCTGAAAACCCCATAAGCCATCTCTTCCCCAAACAACCCACCCCCACTTCCCTGTCCTGGTATTCCTCTATACTACAGTATCAAGTCTTTCCAGGACCAAGGGCCTCTCCCCCATTTGTGGTCCAACAATATCATCCTCTGCTGCCGATGTGTCTGGGGCCATGGGAAACTCCAAGTGTACACTTTGGTTGATGCTTTTGTTGGAGAATATCATCCTGAGTAAGATAACTCAATCACAAAAGAACACTCATGGTATGCACTTACTGATAAGTGGATATTAGCCTAGAAGCTTGGAATACCCAAGACACGATTCACATATCAAATGATGCCCAAGAAGGAGGAAGAACAAACTATGGATATTCTATTCTTAGAAGGAGGAAGAAAATGCCCACAGAAGGAGATACAGAGACAAAGTGTGGAGCAGAGTCTGAGGGAAAGACCATCCAGATGGATGGAAATAGAGTAGTGTGGTAAGAGATCTGCCCAATCTAGGCTTGTAGCTTGTTTTGTTAACTGATTGAGTTGAGCTTTCTGTTACCCAGGAATTGGGTTGGAAACAAAGCAGCAACACTGCCCTACCTAGGAATCCATCCCATATACAATTACAAAACCCAGACACTATTGTGGATGATCACAATTCTTAATAAGGAGGCCAGACTGGTGTTAAAGATACTGGTAAGATATGCTGGTGACTCAGTCCTCACACTATCTTTAACCTTTGGCCTGACCAGTTTCCACCTTATCCTACCAGACTTCTTAGTGACTTCAGATTTTTGAGAGAAACATCTCCCTACCTACTGACCATCCTGCCCCTCCTCTCTGCTGCCCAGGTGGTTAGCTTGTAGTCTCTCTCAGGGAAAGCCCTTTGGCATCCACATATATCTTTGCTCCAGAAAAAAAGTGTAAACGCTTAAGCTTTCAGTTCTTCTAATATTTCTTGCCTTGATAAGCCTTAGGATCAAAATTATGTAGTTCTTTTAGGGTTTCAGTTGTTTGATTTCTATCACCCAAAATTTTGCTATCCCTGTCCCAACCATATAGCTTCTATCCAAACCACTGCCATAGACCATGTAAAGGAAAAAGCAGATAATGTGTTTGAATAATTTATCCATAGAAACTTGATTTTAAACTAGTGTGTAAGATAGTACCCTCCTTCTTCCTATTCTACATATAAGGGAGTCAGACCATAAAATGGTTTAGAACGTGATAGTGGACAAGAGTGCTAGAATTAGAACACAGAGGGTTCGTCCATATTCTCAACCATATTCACAATTAAATATCAAATTATTGAAGCCTGCTGTTCTAAGGGTGCCATCTGTCTGGGTTTGTCTTGTTTTATTTTGTTTTTTGTTTGCTTGTATTTGATTTAGTGTCACAACATAAATCTTGGATTTTTTTTCTTTGCAAAAGAAAATAGGAAGCTTTGGGAAGTTGCTTACTATTTGTCAGAAAACCTGTGTGTGCCTACCTGTAAACATTACAGAATGTCTCCATCATTCTAAAGTAACTGGATGAATTCGAGACGATCCAGAAGTCAATGGTAAAGTGATAATGATTCATCCAAAGGGAAGGGTCATTCAAGCCGTGAAAATATGTTTGTTGTTTGTTTTGTCTTGCCTTGGGACAGGGTATCATGCATCCCAGACTTGCCTGAAACGTCCTGCGTGGCTGAGGATGCTCTTGAACTTCCAATCCTTCTGTCTGCCCATCCTGAGTTAGGCTTACATGAGTAATCTGGTTTCTGTGGAGCTGGGGAATGGAACCCAGAGCTTCATGTATGCTAGACAACGCTGCCAACTGAGCCACTCCCTATTCCCAAAGACAATGCTTTTGAGTGTAGATTCTTACTATGGCACATGGTTGCCTTTCAGTAGATACCTGTTGAGTGAATCAATGTACACTCACCTTGAATCCTATTCAGTGCTAATATTATGCCCATGTTCAAATGGGGAAACCAGAAAGATGCTACATTGCAACACTGTCTTTAATGGTAAGATTATATGCGATGTTATCTTGATAAACTAACTAAAAAGTTAGTTTGCATACTTTAATATTCTCCAAATATTTCTAATGGAAATTATTTTTATCATGATTAGAAAATGATTGAGAATAACATATTCATCTATATGGTTAACTATATTTTTCCTATGGATTCTGTCTAATTCATGTTAAATATGTGTATTATTTCCTTCTATGCAAAAAGTAAAATATACTTTGAATATATATGATCTATAAAACAATGACACTGGCAATAATATTTAATCTATACAAGTTTTAAACTATATTTGCTAATATTTCACAATATTTAAGTTTTATACATTAACACAAAAATTGCACATGGTAATTTGGTAGCACATGATGTTCAATATGTACATCTAGCATGTAATTAATATCTGCCTCCAAAATGTTTATCACCACATTGCTCCAGAAATATTTAATATCCTTTTGCCTAGCTTCTTGAGATAGAGTGCACAGTTGCTCTCTAGGAGTGCTGTAAGAATATTTTCAATTTCATGATCTTATTCTGTATGCTGATTCAAACCTTGATAAAGTGATTTTTCAGAGTCCAGAGTTTTAACTACTTCATGATAGAGCCATGTGGTAAAAGTTATTTTCAGTGCTTCTAAGAGGCCATGCCATTGCAGCTCAAGGGAATTCACAGTTGTGTAATTTCAGTCCATTCAAATGATTAAGCTGTTATTCCATAGGCTGACTCATTAATATTCTTCTGCTTAACCACCGTTGCATACATGCAGCACTGAATTGGAAACTGTGTTGTTCTGCACATGTAATCTCGCAGAGGTCCTTCATGATGCTTGTAGACCTATATTTAACGCCTTTATTCCCATCTCTACATTGTCTAGGCATGCCAGATGTGTCTACTGCAAGCTTGCTAACTCACTTTGCATTCTTTTATGTAGATGCTCTATCATTCATAGCCTATTATACTGCAGCGGTTCCCTCCCTAGGTGCTCCCACACTCCAATTAAGAAGCATTAACTAAATTAGCTAACATACAACTTCAGTCACACTGTACATTTAAATGGGAAAAAATTTATATCAATTTTATTGTATTCGAGATTCTATCCAGTGAATTACATTTTATATTCAAATTAGGATACGAAAATTTGAGAAATCCAAACTAGATTGCTCTTTTAATATACCTGAGGCAATTTTTTAAAATATGGGAACGATAAAATTATAGTGTTTTGGTATTTATTTTCTCCTTAAATAGTTTTTAAAAATTGAGAATTAAAATCATTTCATTATTTAGCTTCAGTTAAGAGAACAACGTATTTACAAATGTGTCATCTCATCATATTGGTCTTAATATGTAATAGTGCACTGGAGCAAAATACCAAGTAACTTGTTGAAAGGAATGGAAATTCATTGAAAAATCATCTGCCACTTTGCATATATACTTCCCAGGTCTTCAACGGTGTTCCTTCTTGCCCATTGGAATGTTCTCTTTCCATACAACCATTCACTCATCCCTCTATCCCATAAGCACCTGTTAAAGATTCTAGGTCTCTAGGCTCAGTAGGTTTGTAAGACTCACACAAAATAGCATGGGTGTCCACACCTTTAATCCCAGCACTAAGAAGGCAGAGGCAGGCTCTCCTCTCAGTTCAAGGCCAATTAGCTCTATAGAGTGAATTCCAGGGCAACCAAGATTATACAGAGAAACCCTGTCTTGGGGGGAAAAAGGAATACTCCCACAAAAAGAAAACAACTAAAATAATATAAAGTTTAGTAGGAATATATTGCATAAAATAATGCAAGAGGCATCCAACCACACCCTGTTTGCACCTCCAGCAGATGCAATGGGCATCCAAGCAGACCCTTAAAGCATTGCCAGCTGCATATATTACTGTCTAACTGCACACTTGCTCTGTGTCGGCAGCTTACTCTTCCACTTCTGTAGAGAGCATGGAGGGAAACTGCACACCATTTAATCACATGGTTTATGCTTTTAATTTCTATCTAACTTGTTAGCGACCGTCTCCTGGGTCTCTTACCTGTGCATAAAGAGAATAAAAATAGTGATGGGATTGCTAAGAGCTGTGCCATGAACAGAGTGAATTAGGTGAGCAGTTCCTTCCTTTTGAAGATTAACTGACATTTAATCACAGGCATCTATGGGGACCCTGGGTCACCATTACAACTGAAGTACTTTGATAGAGCACGGGGGAGAGCGTTTTGTCTGAGTCTTGAGACACACTGATACAGAAATGTTTCCAAACCTCCATAAATTCATGTACATTTTACTTAATTATTTTCCTTAGGAGATCCTGTTGGAATCGTGTTGTTAGTTTAGAATCTTAACATCACTGCTAATTAGTGCTTATTTTCCTCCAAGTAGCTTTTATGAATGTTTATGGTCTCATTATAAAATTGAATAAATTATCTTAATACTTTTGCTTAAGACATACAAAATAAAATAAAAAAATCTTTGTATCCTACTTGTCAGAGCAACAAACATTCTAGCATACTTTTTTTAAGTGTGTACATATGAAGACTTGGTATGCATACATATGCAGTGTGTTCACCTTGAAAGTAAACATGGTTCCGATTATTGAACTATAACATGCGCTGTCGGCTTTACAAGATCTGTTAAGGATTTTGATAGCAGAACCCTTGGCCCTATTTTCTCCCACATGGTACATTAAACCAAAAGTGAGGGATACATGCAAAATTATAAGCTCAGCATTCTGAAAAGCAAGATATTTACATGCTTGACTAGAAGAGAAACACAAGAAGCCAAGTGGGACTTGGATGTTCAGCTAATGGCTGCTCTAAGAAATGAGGGCACAGCCGTGGACAGCCATGCATACTGATGGGCAGTGGGGCCTGAAGAGCTTCATTTGCGTTAAGGCCAAAAGTCAGACCCAGGCTGAGAGTGAGCAGCAGAGTGCACTAAAATCCCAGGGCCTAAGGGCAAGGAAGATAACGGTTCCTGCTCGTAGAGTGAACACGTTCAAGTGAACTAAGTAACCACAGGTACTAAGCCTGTTCATTAAATGCATTTCTACATTTCTATTTTAAGAGAAAACATTGAAAGTCAGGAACATAATTTATATTTTCTAAGCCAATGGTGGAAATTAGAGAATAACGGAGTATTTAGTATTATTAATATAGTTGGAGGTTAAAATACTTCTAACAGTAGGAAAAAGAAGAGTCACACACACACACACATACACACACACACACACACACACACACACACACACACACACGCGCGACCCCCAAAGAAAAAATATGGAATGAAAACATGACCATTTAGACTGTCATTTTTAAAATTCTTGATATTTTGTTTAAAGGGGATCTAGCAAGACAGATTAACAAAATATTTCTTAAATGGGAAAATAAAACAAAATACCGAGGCTGTGGAAATGGCTTGTCCAGTTAAATGTCTTCTGTGCCCATGTGGAAACCTGAGTTCAGATCCTCAGTGCCTATGTAAATGTCCAGTATGGTAGCCTGTGCCTATATCCTCAAACTAAGTAGGCACAGACGAGAGAACTCCTGAGATGATCTGAGTCTCAGCAGAACTGGCAAGTACCAGGGTTAGTGAGAAACACTGTCTCAAGAAATAAGGGGGAGAGTGACCTCTGTCCTGCACATACATGCACATCATATGCACAGATGTACCTCCTACTTGTACACACACACACACACACACACACACACACACAGTATATATCAAACAAAGTCAACTTAACGAAATGCATTGAAGAGCAATATCACCAGTTATAATTTAATTGGAGGTTAGATACCATACAAATTGACAAACCTAAGAAAACATAATACTGAGGAATACAAAACATAAAAGTTTACATGTAATAACTTATGCTACCTAGGTTTGCTACATTAAAGGTCAAAAAAACAGGTAGGACTTAGAAGGAAGCTGAACCACACTCTTCAAGCAAGGTTATGTTATGCTTTTTCATAATATTGATGGATATTTAGAATATTAATTAATGAAAATACAGAATATAGGATATGAAACATCATATATATACATACATACGTACATATATTTGACTTTGTGATTTTTGGCTAACTATAAAGCACATTGAATTCTTGCATAGAAATAAATCTATTCTAGATAATGTCTGGTAGAAGATTAAAATTTTACTAGAAAATTATGAGATTAAAGACTAAGATATTTTACCTAAAGTAAAATGTATTTAATTAGGCCACCAAACAATTACTCATAGAATACGAAGACCCTCTTGATAATGATGTCAAATGTTAACTGACTGGAGAAAATTTAAATTGCAATTATTTTTTAGTAATTGCACATGTCATGTGAGATAATGCATGGTTAGTACTTTGAATATTTGCTGTCTCAAAGAACTCCCAAATTTCTAAACTCAGGTCGTCAGTTTAAACTATAAATAAAATCATCCAATAATTTAAAAAATATCTTACACCAATGAATTAAAATTTTCGACAAGGTTTAGTAAAAATTGTTTTCTCTCAGCATTTGATGCTCTGGCCGTGTCCAATGTCTTCAATCTTTAGAATGAAATGCCAATTCTCACTTCATTTTTTTTTTCTGCACAGTACATTTATTATATTTTCTTAAAGACATTAGCAGTGCAGGTACATTGTCTTAATCTCATAATATACACGAAGAAACTTTGAAGATTGAAGGGAATGAAATGTTGACTGGATTGACAAACAGGTACAAAACCTAGTATTGAAATGGAACCCTTTCAAAAATGAGCCAAATTATAATTATTTGTCACTTAAAAACATGAGCCAATATAAAAAGAATGGTTAGACATTTCAGATTCATATATTTTATTTATATGGCTTTCTTTTAGTGTGTGGTATGTGCCCTACATAGTCATACTATTTCCTCTAATATTTTTCTTTAATAATATTTTAAAATTGTTTTATTTATTTACATTCCAAATGTTGTCTGCCTTCCTGGTCCCCCCTTCAAGAGTTCTTCATCCTATCTCCCCCTCACCTTTGCCTCTGAGGGGGTGCTTCCCTCACCTCACTACTCACCCCACCACCTACCGCACCACCCACCCCACCCACTCCCTCCACCTAACTCCACACCTCTCATCCCTGTTCTCTGGGGGCATCAGGTCTCTACAGAATTAGGCACATCCTTTCCCACTGAGGCCAGACAAGGCAATCCTCTGCTACATATGTGTAGGAGGACACAGACCAGCCCATGCATGCTCTTTGTTTGGTGGCTTAGTCTCTGGATCCTCCCAGTGGCCCTGATGAGTTGACACTGCTGTTCTTCCTATGGGGTCACCATCCCCTTCAGTTCCTTCAGTCCTTCCCCTAACTCTTCCATGGGGTCCCCTACTTCCCCTAATGGTTGGCTGTAAGAATCTGCACCTGTCTCAGTCAGCTGCTGGTAGATCCTCTCAAATGACAGCCATACTAGGCTCCTATCTGCAAGCACAACACGTCATTGTTAATAATGTCAGGGTTTAGTGGCCACCTATGAGTATATGGGTATAGATAGATTCCAAGTTGGGCAGGTCACTAGAATTTTAAAAGTATTTTTACTTACATATTGATTTTTGAGACTTTCATATGGGACTACTATGTTTACATCATTTCCCCTTTCACCCTTATTTCTACTCTCCCCTGGGACCCTATCTCAAATTTATGACCTCTTAGTCTTTTATTATTAGTTACACACACACACACACACACACACACACACACACACACATATATATATATATATATATATATATAACATAATGTATTCATAAACCCAACCTGCTGAGACACTGTGGTGTTGCTCGTATGAATACTCTTTAAGGGTTGACTGCTTGCAGTTAGATAACCAATGGAGGGCTCATCCCTGGAGAAACCTGATTCTCCCTCTTTCAGCAGCCTTTACTTGCCCGTAGGTCTTCAGCTAGTGATGGAGCCTTGTGAAGTCCTCCTCTCACACTGGCGTGACAGTGGGTGATAGCATTTTCCAGGTTTGTTTAGGCAAGTATATTGAGTTTTCGTGGTACAGCTTCCGTACCATGTATAGAAGATACTATCTCGTAGACACTCTCCTGATCCCCTGAATCTAGCATTCTTTCACCCCCTCCTCTGTGATATTATCTGAGCCTTAGATGCGGTAGTCGTATTATAGATTTATCAGCTGGATCGGGGTGTCTGAAAGCCAGGTCTCCTCTGCATTCTGATCAGTTGTGGCTTTCTGTAATGGTGTCCCTCTGCTGCAAAAAGAAGCTTCTTTGATAAGGGGTGAGAGCTACATGTATCTTTGTGCACAACAGTACTTATTCAGAAAGCAGTGAGAAATTTGCCAGATTAAGAAAATAGTAGATTCTCCATTATAGTTCAAGGCCTCATTAGCCATGATAGTAGAGTAAGTTTATAGTTCTAGACATGGAATCCCTACTATTAAGTAAGGCTTAAGTCCAATTTGATAGCTGTTGTTTGCGCCCAGAATATAAATGTCACTCTTGTACCCTTAGAGATATCTTGCCATACTGATCACTGTTGCATTGTTAAAACTAGGTGGGCTGTTGATTGCTTTTCTCCATTGGCAGCTTCTATAGCCTCTTGAGATACCCTGGAGCTAGTCTTCATGGAGGGAGCTTCCAAGTCAGATCCAGCTCTAGTCCTGTACGTCTTGCCCAAGGTGTGTGGTGTCTTCAGAAACTGACTCTTCCCTTGGATTTCTAGGTTGCAGCCAGGAGAAATGACAACAGACTGTATTGTTTTAGGGAGCTCTCGGACTCACATGATCAGCAACTCGAAAAGAAGTTTCCTGTGCTGCACTTGGAATTTGTTAGTCGCTGACTTTGTGGAGGGAGCCACAGGCTAATATTGGATGTCTTTCTCTGTTGCCCTCTATATTATTATTATTATTATTATTATTATTATTATTATTATTACATTTTTGATACACTAAATCTGTCTCATTTCTGTATGATTAAAACCTTTACTTTTATATTTCTAGATGGGTTATAGGTAGTGCAAATTATTTTCATCTATTCTTCAATTGATGAACGCTTAGATTATATTAATGTTAATGGTGCTGAGAATAAAACATATCACAGTAGCTGTCCCTCTGACACATTGTTTCCTTTGCTTTGGCTATATATGCATTGTAGTGGTACTGGATGTTTTGAGGAGCTACCGTGCTGCTGGATCTGCATCCCCACCAGCAGATTTCAAGGGTTCCTTCCCCTGTACATATTTGCCAGCATTTGCTATTTCCATCATTTCTTTAACACTCTGTTTCAGTTGTGTTTCTTCAAAGTAACATACGACTTTTCATACAAAAACCTGATCTGACGCGTGAATCTTTAATTTTTAATTTAAAATTTTTTATCAATAGTTTATTTTTAGTTACTTTACCTCCCAATAGCAGTCCCTCTCCCTCCTCTTCTCTCAGTCCCACCCTTACAAATCCTTCCCCCACCCTTGGCCCTCCCATACTCAGAGAAGCGGAACCCACCTTGGGTACCAACCCACCCTGGGAGAGCTAGTCACAGCAGAACTAGACACACCCTCTATCACTGAGGCCCAACCAAGTAGTCCAGGTAGGGAGAAAGGGATTCAGTAACAGGGAACAGAGGCAGAGACAGCCTCACTCTGATTGTTAGGGAGCCCACATAAAGACCACGCTGTACATTTGCTACAAATGTATAGGGGGTCTAGTTCCAGCTCCTGCATGCTCCATGGTTGGTGGTCCAGTCTCTGTGAGTCCCTATGTCCTAGTTGAATTGACTCTGTAGGTCTTCCTGTGGTACTCTTAATCCCCCCAGCTTGCCCATTTCTATTTGTTGGCTTAGATTTGTCAAAATCTACTTTATTTAGGGTTCTTAAGCACTTCAACTTCCTTTCTAGCCCATCAACCAGAGGTCATGGAAAAAAAGAAGGTTAATAGGAAAAAGGTGTTGTGTTCCTGTTTGGAAGTAGTTCCTTGTGGCGATTCCACTTTTCATTGTCAGGATACCAGAAGTCCAGTGCAATAGCAAACACCAAACACGAATCAGTAGGGGGTGTCACAATCCAGCAGAAACAGCGAGGCTCCACCAAATTGGCATGAGTAGGCAGAAGTGGCCAGAATCAGCTGGAATACCATGAGAAGTTCTTTGCCGAGTTTCTCTCTACAAAGTGAAGACCAGCGAAGACCAGTGAAGAAGCAAAGTGCTACATGGCATAGCAATGCAAGAGAATCCTCTCTGGAAAAAAAGAACTTTTTTCTGGAGTTCTATTTGCATTCTTTCTATACATTGTGCTGCCTCTCAAGTGTCTGTTTTTAGCAAAAGTTCTCACAAGACAGCTTCCAGAAAAAACATCATGTGACAGGACTGAGTTGTTAAACCAGAAATTTCTACTTCATTGTTCCCCCATTCTTTCGTAAGACTCCCTGAATTCTGCCTGATGCTTGGCTGTGGATCTCTGCATTTATCTCCATCAGCTGCTGGATGAAGCGTCCAGGAGACACTTATGCTAGGTTCCTATCTACAAGCATAGCAGAGTATCATTAATAGTGTCAGGGGATGACTCTCTCACATGGGATGGGTCTCAAGTTGGAGCAGTCATTGGTTGGCTGTTCCCTCAGTCTCTGCTCCATCTTTGTCCCAGCACATCTTGTAGACGACAATTTTTCAGGTTTTGTGGATGAATGGATGTCCCCTCCCTCCTCTGGAAGCCCTGCCTAGCTATAGGAGGTAGCTACTTTAGGCTCTCTATCCCCTGTCGGTAGGAATCTCAGTTAGGTTCATCGCCATAAGCTCACCATATGTTCCTCCATCCCAGACCTCCAACTAGTCACCAGAGATGTCCCCTACCAATTTCTATTCTTACTCCCAGTCCTCTCTTGACCCCATCCCCACACCTGACCACCATCCCCATTCCCCTACTCGCCCCTCTCCTATCCAGCTCCCTTTCTCCAGCCATCTCCACTGACTATTTAGTTTCCCCTTTGAGTGAGATTCACACATCATTCCTTTGGATATCATCACCCAGTTTCTTTGGGTCTATGGATTGTAGCATGGTTGTCCTGCACTGTATGGCTAATGTCCAATTAGAAGTGAGCACATACCACGCATGTCTGTCTGGCTCTGGATTACTTCATTCAGGATGGTATTCTTAAATTCTATCCATTTGCCTGCAAAATTCATGTCTTTGTTTTTAATAGCTGAATAGTATAGATTTGGGTTAACGTTTATATTATGTTAATTGGGTTCCCAAAATTATATGAGAATCCAGTATGTAAGACTTTGAGGGTCCCTATCTTGTTCTTATAAGATTTTTTTAATTCTTTAATCTTTTTCTTACAATCCAGACGTTATCCCCCTTCCAGTGCACCCTCCAACTGTTCCACCTCTCACATTTCCTACTCCCTAACCCCCATCTCCATGAGGATGTTCCTACCCTCCCCCACCCCCCCAACCTTCCTCATTCCCTGGAGCCCCAAGTCTCTTGAGGGTTAGGTGTATCTTCTGTGACTGAGTCCAGACTTGGCAATCCTCTGCTGTATATGTTTGGGGGGGGGCTCATAACAGCTGGTGTATGCTGCCTGGTTGGTGGTCCAGTGTCTGAGAGATCCTGGGGGTCTAGGTTAGTTGAGACTGCTGGTCTTCCTACAGGCTCACCCTCCCCTTCAGCTTCTTCCAGCTTTCCCCTAATTCAACCACAGGGGTCAGCATCTTCTATCTATTGGTTGGGTATAAATATCTGCATCTGACTCTTTCAGCTGCTTGTTGGGCCTCTTAGAGAGTAGTCATGATAGGCCTCTGATTGTAAGCACACCATAGCATCAGTAATAGTGTCAGGCCTTGGGGCCTCTCCTTGAGCTGGATCTCAATTTGGGCTTATCACTGGACCTCCTTTTCCTCAGGCTCTTCTCCATTTTTTTGTTCCTGCAATTCCTTCAGACAGGAACAATTCTGGGTCAAAGTTTTTGGCTGTGAGATGGCAATGCACTCCCTCCACTTGATGCCCCGTCTTTCATCTGGAGATGCACTCTACAAGCTTCCTCTGCCTGCTGTTGGGCATTTCATCTAAGGTCCCTCCCTTTGAGTCCTGAGAGTCCTTCACCTCCCATGCCTGTGGTACATTCTAGAGGGTCCCCCTACCTCCTACCTCCTGAGATTGCCTGCTTTGATCCTTTACGATGGTCCTCAGAGCTTTTTAATAGTGATATCAAGGCCTAAATTTATTTATTCATCTATGTATACTTAAATTCTTTCTTCTGTAGAGATTAATATCTCTGTGGGTAGATATATATATCACCTATCTCTTTTTATATCTTGAATTAGCATCCTTTCCTATGTGTTTAACTTTAATTAAATTCTCGCATACTTACTGTATACATCTATTTTTAGGCTATTAATTTGTCATATTAGGCTAAGTAATCTCAATTTCCGTGTAGCCCATGTTTAAATAACCCAGCTGCCTGCCATGACACAGACCTTTTGGAAACCTTTTAAAGCATTTTTTTCTTTTTTTAATCTTTGAAAGTAATTAAATCAATTTTTTATTCATCTTCTCTTCTGTCCTTAAAACGATATAATTTAGTTTATTTTTATCTTATTTTGGCCTGTTTTCTTTAGCCTGTCTTATCCCAACAGGAGCTCTTAGTATTTGTGCCTCAAGCTTTTTATAGTAGCCCAGAACACAAGAGAGCGTCTGGCTGAATCTTTAGTCTGTGTTGGCCTGGGTGTGTCCTAGCCTTAGCTCATAAGCCCGAGAAGTATGTGTGCCACTTTAGCATGCCTTTTGTTCTGAACCTGTGCCACGTGGGGAGAAACTGTGTGGCTGGGCTTGGCTCTGCTGAGGAACCAATTCTTCCCACATCCTAATTGTTCTTGGATCTCCTGCAGGGTTGAAGACTAGTTATAGTCTCAAAATCAAACTTAAGTTCTTTAACATTGAGGAAAATGATGTAGATTTAAAAAGATGGTGTCAGATGTTACTGGGAGCCAAAAATCAAAACATAATTCAGGTATAGAATTGTAAACATTAAGTTAGGATAGATGTTAAAATAATATACTTAAATTGACAAAATTGATAGACTGGACATTATTAGTATGTAGCATGCCTTATAGCTTACATAACTGTTATAACAATGTTTAATGTATATCTGAGAGAAAAGGCCTTTTTGATGGAAGAAAAAGGAAAGATGTTGTGGATTTGGTTTAATGCTTGTATTAGGTTAATTGGATTTCTAATTTTACACATGAATCCTACATATAAGATGCTGCGGGGCCCCGCCCTCAGATGGTTCTGATTGGTAAACAAAGTTGCTGGCAGCCTGTGGCTGGGCAGGGAGACAGTGGCAGGACTTTAGGATTTGCTGGTAAGGGGACTGAGGAAGAAGGACAATCTTGATGCCAGGGAAGGAATAAAATACAGGCTTGAGAACTGCAGAAGAGAGAGCGCACCAATCATGTAGGAACCTGGGAAGAGCGGCTCCAGGGGGTCCCCTATTGGGTCCAGGGTAGCAAAGATGGAATATAGATTTTAGTAAGTAATAACTCAGGATTATTGGAGTGGAGGCATTAACAACATGGAAGGTTGGGGGTGGTCCAGCCATGAAGCTGTTTAAGACATATAAAGCTATATATATAAAACATTGGGGTTTCCCTGCTAGCAGTGAGATGATTTCCTAACACAGTAGTATTCCATTGTGTAGATGTACCCCATTTTCTTTGTTCTTCAGTTGAGGGACATTTAGGTTGTTTCCAGTTTCTGGGTATAATTCTGCTACCAACACTGATGAGCAAATGCCCCAGTGGTATAGTGGAGTGTCCTTTGGGTGTATGATGAGGAGTGGTACAGCTGGATTTCGAGGTAGTTTTCTGAGAAACTAGCAAATTGATTTCCAAAGCATCTTTAGTTTTACTTGGGAAATTCCTTTTACATTTAGCATAACAACTAATGTGCTTCCTCTTAATTTTTTCATTTTTAGGTTTCATTTTTAGGTTATCCATTTGTCTATTTATCTATCTACAAACTACCTACCTACCTAACTATATATCTATTTTCTTACCTATTTGTTTTTCTGGCCTCATTTAATTGATAGTAATATTTCCTTTGTACTCATTGGGAATTTTTTACAATAGTTTATTATATTAAAATGGCTATCTATTTTCCCACATGCCCATTTTTAATTATCTATTTCTCTATTATATGAAAACTAGATATCAAATATTTACCCAGTTAAGACATTTCTTGCCAACCGAATCCAAGAACACATCAAAACGATCATTCACCATGATCAAGTAGGCTTCATCCCAGGGATGCAGGGATTGTTCAATATATGGAAATCCAGCAACATAATCCACTACATAAACAAACTCAAAGAAAAAAACCACATGGTCATCTCATTGGATGCTGAAAAAGCATTTGACAAAATTCAGCATCCTTTCATGCTAAAAGTCCTGGAAAGAACAGGAATGCAAGGCCCATACCTAAATATAGTAAAAGCAATCTACAGCAAACCAGTAGCCAACATCAAAATAAATGGAGAGAAACTTGAAGCAATCCCACTAAAATCAGGGACTAGACAAGGCTGCCCTCTCTCTCCATGTCTTTTCAATGTAGTACTTGAAGTTCTAGCGAGAGCAATTAGACAACATAGGGAAGTCACAGGGATACCAATTGGAAAGGAAGAAGTCAAACTATCACTATTTGCAGATGACATGATAGTATACTTAAGCGACCCTAAAAACTCCACCAGAGAACTACAGCTGATAAACAACTTCAGCAAAGTGGCTGGTTATAAAATCAACTCAAGCAAATCTGTAGCCTTCCTGTACTCAAAGGACAAGCAGGCTGAGAAAGAAGTTAGGGAAATAACACCCTTCACAATAGCCACAAACAATATAAAGTATCTTGGCGGGACTCTAACCAAACAAGTGAAAGATCTGTATGACAGGAACTTCAAGTCCTTGAAGAAAGAAATGGAAGAAGACCTCAGGAAATGGAAAAATATTTATGCTCTTGGATTGGGAGGATCAATATAGTAAAAATGGCCATCTTGCCAAAAGCAATCTACAGATTCAATGCAATCCCCATCAAAATCCCAAATCAATTCTTCATAGATCTAGAAAGAGCAATTCTCAAATTCATCTGGAGCAACAAAAAACCCAGGATAGCTAAAACTATTCTCAACAAAAAAGGACTTCTGGAGGAATTAATATCCCTGACCTCAAGCAGTACTACAGAGCAATTGTGTTAAAAACTGCATGGTATTGGTACAGCAACAGGCAAGTAGATCAATGGAATAGAATTGAAGACCCAGAAATGAACCCACAGACTTATGGTCACTTGATCTTTGATAAAGGAACCACAATCATCCAGTGGAAAAAACATAGCCTTTTCAACAAATGGTGCTGGTTCAACTGGAGATCAACATGCAGAAGAATGTGAATTGACCCACTCTTATCTCCTTGTACTAAGATCAACTCCAAGTGGATCAAGGACCTTCACATAAAACCAGACACACTGAAACTAATAGAAAAGAAACTGGGGAAGACCCTGGAGGACATGGGCACAGGGGGAAAGTTTCTAAACAGAACACCAATTGCTTATGCTCTAAGATCAAGAATTGACAAATGGCACTTCATAAAATTACAAAGTTTCTGTAAGGCAAAGGATACAGTCAAAAGGACAAAACAGCCATCAACAAATTGGGATCAACAACCCTACATCTGACAGGGGGCTAATATTTAATATATACAAAGAACTCAAGAAGTTAGACCCCAAAGAACCAAATAACCCTATCAAAAATGGGGTACAGAGCTAAACAAAGAATTTTCACCAGAAGAAATTCGGATGGCCGAGAAACACCTTAAGAGATGTTCAACATCATTAGTCATCAGGGAAATGCAAATCAAAACAACCCTGAGATTCCACCTCACATGCTGGACAGGATGTGGAAAAAGAGGCACACTCCTACTCTGTTGGTGGGACTGCAAGATGGTACAACTGCTCTGGAAATCAGTCTGGCGGTTCCTCAGAAAATTGGGCATGACACTTCCAGAGGACCCTGTCATACCACTCCTGGGCATATACCCAGAGGATTCCCCTGCACACATTAAAGACACATGCTCCACTATGTTCATAGCAGCCTTATTTATAATAGCCAGAAATTGGAAGGAGCCCAGATGTCCCTCAAAGAAAGAATGGATACAGAAAATGTGGTATATTTATACAATGGAATACTACTCACCAATTAAAAATAAGGAATTCATGCAATTTGTAGGCAAATGGTTGGATCTGGAAAATATCATCCTAAGTGAGTTAACCTAATCACAAATGAATACACATGAAATGCAATCACTGATATGTGGATATTAATGAGCCCAGAAGCTCTGAATATTCAAGGCACAATTAGCAAGTCAAAAGATTCCCAAGAAGAAGGAAGGAGAGGACCCTGGTCCTGAAAGGACTGGATCCAGTTTTGTAGGAGTGTACCAGAATAGAGCAGAGAAATGGTGGGGTGGTGATTGGGGAATAGGCAGGGGGTGGGGTGGGGTGGAAGAGGACATATAGGACATATGGTGAGGGGGGAACGGGGAAAGGGGAAAGCCTTCGGAATGTAAACAAAGAATATAGAAAATAAAAAAAATTAAAAAAAAGACATTTAATACCACTTTTGCCCCACATATTAGTTAGAATATGAATTTTGTGATGTAACAGACACCTTAATTAATTTAACCACTTTTTTCTTCCTTTTGAACACATTGGCCCAAGAACTGTATGTTTTTCACTAGGCAGATGGGTTGTGGTAAATAGAAAATGCAGCTAAGCCACCATCCGTCTAGAAAGCTTACTCATAAGTTTTGAGACAGAGAAGGAATATATTTCAAAATAAAGGACTGACATAAGTTCAATTAAAATACTAATATATATTTGAAAGGGCTCTAGCAAGACTGACCAAGAGAAAAGAAAATACAAATAATTGGTATGAAGTCAAATTATATATAATTAAAGCCTTAGAAGCAACTATAACAGTAAAAATGGTATAATGGATTATTTTATTAAAATGGATAGACATAAGCAAAATGAATTATTTTCTGTAAAATAGTAATTGCCACACATAACTCAATAGATATTAGCAGATCTGAAAGCCAAACCAGATGGGGGATGGTAATTTAATAGGACAGGTTTACCAAACCTTAATAAACACATAAAGCTGAGGGCAAAATGTTAGGAGATTATCCCAAGAAGTAAACTATGTTACTTTGTAATTGTATGACCTTATGTTTTGTAGGCTTAATCTCCAGTGAAAACACGTATATACATCCTAAACATGATTATTACAACACTGATTCAAGTAATTTATTTAGAAAATGCTTTAGGATTAAACAATATCTATCTTACCATTGCAAAGATATTCTTCTAGCCATCTAAAAATCCATGAAAAATAATTATAGTTTAAACATTTAATAAGACACATAATCGGCCCTCTTGGTACAGAGGGATTTTACTCTGCTTTTACAATTTTCTTTCCTCTTACAAACTAGCTTTGTTCTTATATATAACACAGGCTTCTTCCTGGTGGACATGGATGCACTAGTCTCTGTATGTTTCCAAGATGTGAATCCATGTCAGCTGACGAGGCATTGACTCTGAGTCTATACTCTGTTTTGCCTGGGCAAGGAATAGAAAGGTTTAACTGTATCAGCAACATCTAAACTGTGTGAGTTTTAAATAAAGTTGTATTTTATTTTAAAATGTTTTATTAGTCCCTTGACAATTTCATACATTATGTTTTGGTTATATTCAACGTCTACTACCTCAGCTTCTAGATCCATCCCCCTACCAGTTACCATTAACTAACTCATCAGCTGGAAGTGGGACTTCTTGGCCACATGGCTCTCTATGCTTGGATTTTGTCTGGCTTGAGCTTACATGGTTTATGTTCATGGTATCTCAGTTGCTAGGAATTTGTATATGCAACTTCCCTGGTATGTCTGGAGAACACGATTTCTTCATAGTCATCCACTGTGTCTTGTTCTGACAGTCTTTCTCTGACCAGTTGAGTGTCTCTGTGTTCATCACCATCTACTAATAGTAGAAACTTCATGAATGAAGTTGAGAGATGTACTGATCTATGAGTAAGTAAATGTTTAGGAGTCAATTTAATACTCTGTCCCTTCAGCAGAGCAATAAGTAGGCTGTCCTCCAAGGCTCATGACCTGCCTAGACACAGTGTCTTGGCCCTAGTAATGGTGTCAGGTACGGGAGTTCTATCTGGTCGAACAGACCTTAGATCTCGTCAGAAAGTAGCTGTTATTCTTATAACAGTGAAGCTCCTAATTCACTAGTAGGTATATCTTCCAGGCCAGTCCCTGTTGTCGCTAACAGTGTTCATATCTAGGTAAGACTGAAGATTACTTTTCTCCTCTGGTATCATGCATATCCAGCATTATGAATGTTAGAGAGTAGGGATGAGACTTCCAAGTTATTACTAGCTTGATTTCTTCCTGTTCCATGATTGATATATGTGGTATCTTCGGCATTAGGGTCTTACCATCGAATTCTGTGAGGTAACTAAGCATGTTGGCAAAAACCTATAATAATTGGAGGTTGGACTTCACTTCAAATATCCTCAGAAAAGATAATGCATTCTTGGCACTGGGTTCTTTGTTATAGCCTGTGGTGTCTAGTTAGGGGCACTGTTGTATTATTATAGTGTAACTTCTCTTGAACTCCCTTTTGTATGTACACATTTATATTTTAGGGACTGCAATAGTTGCTTCTCAAGTGACTTCTTTGGGTCTTTGGTGATAGTTATGCCTTTCCCCCAATATTTCCTTCTCTACCTAGCCCTTCCATTATCCACCCTTGTTTAACATTTCCTGCACTATTATCTCCCCATTTCCCCTTTATATCTCTATTTTCTTTCTTCCTTTCCTTGAAAGAACATATCCCCCTTGCTAGTTTCACAATTAATGGGTACTCAAAATGAAGCGGGCACAGATCTGAAGACTGGAAACTGCATCTATGAATGAGAAAAAATACGGTATGTTTGTCTTTCTGCATTTCGGTCACCTCACTCAGAATGATAATGTATAGAACCATCCATTTACCTAAGTATTTTTTCTTAATAGCTGAATAATATTTCATTGTATAAATGTACCACTGTTTTGTTATTCATCCATTAGTGGTAGATTTCTATTTCCTGGGTATTATAAACAGAGAACAATGAGAGATGAATGAGCAGGCAACTCTGAAGGTAGGATATACATCTCTGGGTTATATGCCCAAGAATGGTTTAGGTGGATTACGGGGTAAAACTTTTTGCTAGCTTTTTTTTTTTAAAAAACTGCACACTGATTTCCACAGTGGCTGCACCACTTTTTACTCCTGTTGTTAGAAAATAAGTATTTCCCATTACAAACCACATCTGTACTAGAATTTGACATCATTTGATTCGTTTGGACCTTAGCCATTCCACTGGGATAAGATGAAACATCAGAGTAGTTAAAAATTGCATTTCCCTGATGTCTAAGGATGTTGAGCATTTAAAAAAATATCCCTTAGCCATTGTTATTTTATCTTTCGAGAACTCTGTTTAGTTCCATGTCTCTTTTTAAAATTGTCCCCCTCCCTTTGATACTCTCTGTATGGACATTGGACCTTGTGAGATGAATGTCTGGTAAAGATTATTTTTTTCCCATTTGATTGGCTGCCTCATTCATCACTAGAATAGTGATATCTTTTGGCATGCAGATGCCAATTACTTGGCTATTTTTGACTTTAAAATTATAGGAAATCCATTCTTAGTTCATGTGCAAACAGCTCCTCTTATTTAAGTTTCTTTAGACTCTTGAAAAAGAGGCAGGGCAATAGTTTCTGGCAGGATGAAAGTCAAATTTTAAATGTTCTTACAGCATTATTTTATAAATGTGGCTGGTGTACGAACTAAGCATGAAGGGATTGAATTGACATATTCTAGTTGAAGGATCTCTGAGAAATAGGAAAATATAAAAATTTAGAAATAATTTATACTCATCGGTCATGAATAAATACTGGCTTTCAGGTCTGTTTATTTCATGTATGCTTTAAATGGCTAAAACCAAGAATATGGTGCATTTTTTATACAGATTTTTAATTGAAACTTAGACTTTATAATAATTAGATGCCTTTGCATGTATATATATATATACATATATATATATGTATATATATATGTGTGTGTATATATATATATATATATATATATATATATATATATATGCCTTTGTAGCCAGTGTTTAAACAGTACTTTACTAATAGCAAAAATTCCGTCAAGATTTTTTTAAATGATACCACCAATTTTATGGAAATTATACGACCGATTTTCTAAATCTGGAAAGCTTAGATAATATAAGTGGTCAATAACTTTTAAAAGACTTTGGTGGTATTGGAATTATTGGTATTTAAAAGCATCTGTTAAGAAAGGGACTGAAGGATAGCTTCCTTGCTTAATGATATTACCCAGAAAGAGAATCTTCAATAAGGAAGAATAAGGGTTTAACATAGAGTGATTGTCATAGAATGATCGTCTAGAGCAGGAAAGATAGACGTCACTGCTGCAAGTTCTCTTACTCCTGGCCTAAGTGCATATGGAAAGGCTGGTTGAGAATGAAATCGCACATTTGCCTTCTAGTTTGCCTTCTGGAAATCCTGGGACCATTCCATCTGATTCATGAAAATGTAAGAAATGCAGTATAACATGTCCTAAAGCACATCTAAATGCGTGCAGTGCTACGCATCTACCCTTTTGCAGTATACAGGATATCCTTTCACGACTCTCTGGCAAAACTTACAGAATGTAACAATATTTCAAGAAAAGCATATGTATAATAAAAGACACCAATTAAGAAGCATTTTATTTTATACCAAAATATAAGATTAATAAAATAAATGTGGATTTCTAGCAATAGTAACTCAGTCACCTATATTTGAATATCTTTTTTAGTTGTTGATTTTCACAGAATTTCTTAGAATTTTAGAAACAAAAACATTATTAGCTCCATAAAATACTTAGCACATATTTAATTGACAAGCATCTTAAAATAATGTTGTATGTGTCCTTCTATATACACACTTAGTAACATGTCATTCATATGTTGCAATATACATTAAAATACTCTATTATGCCTGATGCGGGTGTTTTAATGGGTGGTTGGTTTGTTTGTTGGAAAGGAACTTAAAGTTGGGAGGGTAGAGAGGGAGAGGGAATCTGGAAGGACTTCAGGAAGGGGAAGAATATAATTGTTAAATATAAAATTGTTAAAGTAAAATAGTTTTAAATAATAAAAAAGATAATAAAAGATAATAAGATAAAATCATGAGTGTTCATCAGACCTCCTAAGTTTTCTGTTACTTCAGTAATGGAAGAATGTGAAATGTAGAAATACACATTTAATCCCTCATTACCCACCTTCCTTCTAGCCCCTTTGTCTCTCGATTTCCTACCTTCATTTTCATTCTAAAATTTTATTTATATACTAAAAGATTTAGCAGAATACAAAATAAAACAGACATTAATAAGATCACTTAAATTTAACTTTGCTAAGTTTTCAATATTTTAAGTTTTGTTGTCATTAGTCCTGTATAAATATAGATACTAATTAAACAACATAAGCTGTATTGCTTAAAATACATAAAAATTTTTGTTTATAGAACTTTGACTATTCAGTAATTGAGATTGATTCCTACTGAAATGTCCCCTACTGTAGGTCATGAAACGAAGCAGCCACACTGTATGTAGACTTGAGAGAACCCGTGGTCTGGCCAACTGGGATCACTGAACAGATTGCAGCCTTTAATGGGTGTTGCTACTGAGATAGATCAGACTGCACATGCCTAATTTCATACTTATTCTGCATCATATCCTTCTCTCCTTTTAGTCTCTCACAAGTCAGGCTATGAGTGTCCTTCTTAATTACATAATTCTTGATCTGATCCTGGGTAGAGGATAACCTCTGATAGCCTCCATCCTCCCATCAGCCAAGAAAAGAAAGTCTGTGGGAAAAGGATGGAGAGGTAAACAGCAGCAAACCATAAAGAGCCTTATAAAAATGAAGGGCAGAGAATGAGAGAGAGGAAGAGGCTAGAAAGGAAGTGGGTGATGAGGAATACATTTCAATGTATACTTCTTTGTTCATATTCTTTCTTTATTGGAGTGATGGAAATTCAGACTATTCAGACCTATAACAAAAAAATTACTGTATCCTAAACTGTCTTCAAAACAGAAATTCATGTCTTATATTTAGAGGCTGGGAATGCCAATATCAAGACTGTAGCAATTTGGATTTGGTTAGGGGTTCACTTCTTCATGAATTTTTTTTTTTTTTTTTTGCTTTTGTTTTTGTTTTCACGCTGGAAGTTCACCTTAGGGAAGGGACTAGGTAGCTTTCTGGAGTCACTCTTGGAAGGACTCTAACACCATTCATAGGATGAGTTTTATCCTCATGTCTTAGTCACCTAAAACATATCCTTTAAGAATTAGAATTTCAACAAAACTTAATTTCGGCCATAGTGTCCCACTTCCCAACTCATGCCAATGGTTGGGTCAGATACTGACATTTTATACAGATTTGACACATTCAACTCTTAAACTATGCTAGGAAGTAGTATCCCTCTCCCATACTTTAATAAGGTCACATTGGTCTTGCAACCATCTTTGTTCAGCCTGGCAATAAAGCATTGCACAGCGGAAGACAATGCAGACAAAACCATGCGAAAAAAGAGTCAAAGCCCTAAGATTTTGTACTAGGAGCCACTCTGGTTTGGGGGATTATACATGGTGTAATTGTTTATTGTTTAGTTACTTAAAAGAGCATCTTATGTTACTTGTAGACCAGTCAATGGAGAAACTAAAATCCAACTTCCTTCGAAAATGGAAAGCAAGACGGAGAGGAGGTTGGGGCAGAGGCATAATGTGAACCTTGAATATGACTAACGCAGCATGGCATTGTAGTGACATGGACTTCCATTTTTATAAGGAAATGATGCAGATATGATATGCACAGAGAATGCAATGATTTTTCCCATGTTTTCATGTGAATTCCTGCTGGAACACACTATAAAAAGGGAGCAGGGTATGGGATCTTAGAAGGAAATCAGGCAGCTCACATATTATTATATTATGTTATATTTATTATATTATTTAATATTGTGCTTTATGTTAATCAAACCTACACAAAGAAATATATCCCTATAGAAAGATTGAACAGGCATTGAATTAAGAGGTTGATACATTTATTGATTTATTCTTTTTGGTTGTTTTTTTTTCTTTTTCTGAGACAGGGTTTCTCTGTGTAGCCCTGGCTGTCCTGGCACTCACTCTGTAGACCAGGCTGGCCTCGAACTCAGAAATCTGCCTGCCTCTGCCTCCCAAGTGCTAGGATTAAAGGCGTGCGCCACCACCACCCGGCTATTGATTTGTTCTTTTGGTGAAGTACCAGTGGGTAGTTTGGGGTCCAGTTATTTTCCAATTCATGGACAGTCCGTGAGAGCATATTACATTGTTCACCTGATTTTTGCAATAGTATGCTTTTCTCTGTACTAAGTACCTATTTTTGCTTTGTTTTTGTTTTTGTTTTGTTGTTTTTCTAAATGCAACAGGACCATTGAGAGCAACTGGATTAGGTTAAATCCAGTATGAATTCACCTAGGAGCTGACTTTGAGATGACTATTAGCATATAGATTTAGTGGGTGCTCTTGGAAGCAATATTTATTGAAGGGAAAAAGATGTTAAGACTTGATGCAATTTCAATGCGTCATCCAAAGTATCTCCCCAGGGAACTCAAACTTCTGTGACCCTTGATAGTCATTCCAACCTGGAGATAGTTCAGGACCTTTATCTGCTTGTGCTGGTCAGGCACTGAAGATAGGCTGTTTACAGAAAGAGGAAAGTCAGTTCTTCCCGAGGCAATCTGGACATAGAGCCAACAGCTATAAATCATCTGACAGCAACACCAACAGCCAGGGGAACCAATCTTGAATCTGAATTGTGAACTAAAGCATCAGTTGCACACCGTAGTATTTTTACTTTTTTGGTGTATTTTGTAAAAATAACAAAAGTGAATGTAATTGTTGACTAGAGAGTTACAAAATGATGGGCCATCATGTCTAAAATGAAGAAACAAGCACATGAGGATCCAGCAGAGCTGACGGAACAGACAGTAATAGTTGGTAATGGGGCTGGAGGTCATTCTGGGATTGAATAGTAGGTATCGTGTGGTAGAGGGGCATAGGGGAGTGGAAGTGATTGAATATCGTATATATCCATTGGCATTTTCATAGTAAATGCCTATTTGAAGTAATTGTTTATATAGATGTTCATGAGTTAGCTGTAGTCATGACAACCTGAGTAGAAATAAGATCACATGAAGAGCAATCAAAACATTTGCAGGCTAAAGATTATTGGTTACCTTAGAAGATTCTGAAGTTTCCCAAATTGTGGCAGGCTTGTGGTAGAAAGAAAGAAAGAAGCTCTGAATACTCAAGGCACAATTAGCTAAGCAAAAGACTCCCAAGAAAAAGGAAGGAGAGGACCCTGGTTCAGAAAAGACTAAAACCAGTTTTGTAGGAGAGTGCCAGAATAGAGAAATGGTGGGGTGGGGTGATTGGGGAATGGGGGGGGGAGAGGACTTATGGGACATATGGTGAGGAGGGGAACTGGGAAAGGGGAAAGCCTTTGGAATGTAAACAAAGAATATAGAAAATAAAAAACAAAGGTAAGTGAAGTTTATAAATGGTATCTGCATCAGTATAAACTATAATGGAACCTGATGGCATTAGATTAATTTCTCACATGAATATTGAATGCTGGATTATGCTAGGGTGCTGCCTGGTCAGGCTGGGTGCTATACCATTTTTGGAATGAGATAAAAGATGTAGAAGGCGATTACAAGGGACCACCGAGAAGAGGTAGAGCAAAGGATTTGTTGACAATAACAAATGGGAAGCTCATGAACTCAGATAGGACTCACAGTCAATAGCGCTTAGAACACAAACATATTGCCAAGCATTGAGGGACAAATGCTTAAAATGAGAACCCCAAAATTGCCACTGCAATGACAAATACTTATTTCTTCAAACTTTCTTCATCTGCTTACTAATACATTTCTAAGAGTCAGCTTTTGAGAAATAACCCATCTCCTCTGGCCTTTGTGTTCTATCTCTCTTTCCTCCCCCTTTTCTCCTCCCTTCCCCTCTCTCCATCCTCCCCCTCTCTATCTTTCCTCTCCTCTATCTCTCCCTCTCTCTCTCCCTCTCCCTTTCTCTCTCCATCCCTCCCCTCTCCTTTCTCTCCCCTCTCTTTCTATTTCTCCTCCTCCCTCTTCCTCTCTTTCTCCTTCCTCCACCTGTCTCTCTCCCTCCCTCATTCTCTCTCCCTCCTCTCTCCCCTCTTTCTACATTTACTCCTTTCTCCTCTCTTTCTCCTTCCTCCACTCCTCTCTCTCCCTTCCTCCTTCTTTCCCTCCTTCTCTCCATCTCCCCCTCTCCCTTCCTTCTCTTTCCTTCCACCTTCCCATCCTCTATTTTTTCTTCTGGTCCAGGTAACTCATCTTGACATCCATTCAGAAGGAAGGTGATAAATCCTATTGACGCTGCCTGAATTCTCCCCAAGTTCTTGAGATCTTTTTGAATAGAGTGTCCACAGGACATGCAAACTTCTCTCTGACTACTGTTCTCTATCTCATTGTTGGGTACCAATGAGAGTAAACTCTGAGGATTTGTTAAGCTGTGTGATCCTTTTCCTGCTCCAGGTTGGGGAACAGGAAAAGAAAAGACTGGGTGAGGAGAAAGAGTGTGTACTCTCACCCTTCTCTACATCTGTTCCTTTTCTGTCATGTCTTTTCATTCAGCACTGGGGTGGTTGACTTGTTATAGCTTCCTGGTATAGCTAGGGTTGAAGGTATTTACAGGTTGAATTTGATTAAATACTAAATATTAACTTGAAGTTGCTTGCCAATGATTCTGTCCCACAATACATGGGTAGGACTCTCTCCATGTAGAAAAGTTTAAAGTAATTATGACTTTTTATTCTGTTCTTTATATAGATTCAAGCACCCTTTGATCACAGGCTGGGGAAAACCATTGTTTAGACCTGCAATGTGGCTGACAGTTGTTCAAACAGCTAATTGTGTTTTGCATACACCTTTCTCTCTTCGTCTGAATACTTACCTTGCCAACATCATTTCCATTTGCTTTCATACATTATGGTCATCTCAAGACTTGACAGAGGGCTGGTGGCTTTGCTTCCAAGCTGATTTATATTGTGCTGCACACATTTCAGCTCTTGGTGGATTGTTGACCTGATAGCTTCGGAACCTCACTATGCTCCGTTGATGTTTGATGCAGGCTTCATGTGTGACTGAATCCCTATTTCATCTCAGCAATCTGAGAGATGGAGAACCCAACAAGACACACTCCTGCTTGGCTTTTAACTATGTGGGAAGAATATTCATATGCATTACAAGCATCTATCCCATAAAACACTGTCCATAAGATGGCAAACATTTCCATTTCAAGGGTGCATAGACTATCTCTTCCTCTGTTCCCTCCTCTCTCTCTCTCTCCTTACCACTCCCTTCCTCCACCCTTTCTCTGTCTATCTCTTTTTTCTGTGCATTTCTTCATTCTTCTGTTTCAAGTCAAGTATCTGCCATCCTTGGTATCAGTTCAGAAGGAAGATGACTACATAACTAAACTCCTATCTATGGTTGTTTAGTTATATAACTAAATGGGTCCACTCTTTGTTTTAATAAATAATTTTTATTGAGGACCTACTGTGTACCATGCAATGAATTTTGTGCACACATGTCTCATTTATCTTTATAACACTATAGTAAAAGCATCATTTCTTATATGAGGAAACAGATTAAGTACACCAGGATATGAGCATAGATTTGTCTAATCCCAAATTCTTTATAAAGCCACTCCCTTTCTTGGTACTTCTTCTAAGTATATTGCATTTTATACAAATTTAACTTTACTGAATTCTGCAGGTATTACCATTTCCAATCAATTTATTTTTGCTCTTCCCACTTTGACCTCTTAGAATGCCCTTCCCTGTCATTTCTTTCTGTGCACAGTTCACAGATACATCAGAGAACATTTGAAAATTATTAATATAATAACTTTGCATATCTATTGGGTACAATATAATATTTCAGTACATATAGTTTACAATGATCAAATGAGGGTCATTTCAAAGGTGTCATTTCCTTCTGTTGGGAACATGCAGGTTTCTCTCCACTGGCTTTCTGAAGGATACAATAAATTACTGTCAGCTGAAGTGATATCCAGCCATACTTTGTATTCATTAATCATCTGCTCTCCTCCCCCTTTCATCTAGCAAAACCTCTGATAACCACTAATCCGACTCTGCTTCTATACGATCAACATTTTATCTTCCACATAGAAGTTACGATTTGCAGTATTTGTCTTTCAGATAAACTTCTACCTCTTGCTATCTCCCCTAAATCCCCAATTGGAAGAAACCTCCATCTCATTTGTCAGGTGTTTAGCATCTAGCATTGTACCTTGTATCCTTGAACTATTATTCAATGCATGCCAGAGAATGGTGTAACCGATGCAAGGCCAGAAATCTGCACAGGAATTATTTTCTATTAATCAGATATTTTTCTTGTAAAACATCAAATAAATTTCCAGTATTTCTAAGCTTCTCAGTGTAGAGTAAAATGACAGTTATACCAGATAACACACTATGTAGTAACTTAATCCGAATAGAGTCTCATTTCTGCCTGAAACGTAAGGTATACTTGGCAATTTCCTTAGGCAGATTTTTTCCCACCTTATTTTATTTTTACTACCCACTGCAGGTAGAACATAGAAAACTGTCTTGGACGTGGGTTTTATATTGGAACATCTACTGGATAACTGAATAAATGACATATCAAGGGTCTTTTAAGATAAAATAAATTTCCCAAACTTTTATGTCTAGGCTAGAATAATGGTTCTCCTCTGTGGGTTGTGATCTCTTTGGCGGTCCTACATCAGATATCCATGAATACTAGTTATTTACATTATAATTCATAACAGTAGAAAAATTACGATTATGAAATAGCAGCAAAAGTAATGTTATAGTTGGGGTCACCATAGCATGAGGAACTATATTAAAACTTGCAGCATTAGGAAGGTTGAGAGCCACTTCTCTAGAATATCCCATACTCAGTTTTTTTTTCTGGAAAGAATGAACACAGAATTCAAGAAGCCAGATCATATTTCTCCGAGTTATTGAGAACATTCGTGGTGGTTACGTGTGGCGTAGGCTTTGCTTTGTCTGTCTCGCCTCACTTAATATTCTTTAAAGGATTTTCTTAAAGGATTCACACAGGGGATAAGAGAAGTGCGTCCATGTGATAAACCATGCAAAAATCAATGTAGTATAAAATCAGAAGGCTAAGGTAATGGAACAGATCAGAGATTCAGAAAATGAAGATTCTCACCTGTACTTGTGGTTCCTAAGAAGTTCAATCCTTGATTTACCCAGTGTTTTGTATTTTGAATTAAACTACTTTAAGAAGTAGCAAAAGATCTTTTGGTTTATGCATTGTATGTAGTTATGCTTCACTGGGGAGTCATTCTTTTCACACATGAGCAAGGCCAATCCTGGCATTGAGTCGGTTCTATGGTGGTTAAATTTATGCCAACTTAACTGCCCATAGAATGCCCACACTTGGCACAATGTTTTTTCTGGGTTTGTGTGTGAGGCCATTTGTGGATGACCTTAACATCTGGATGGTAGACGAGCAAAGAGATTTGTCTTCTCTCATGTGTGGAACTCATTTAGTCGACGGAAGAGCTGAACAGAACCAACAGGCTGAGCAGGGGGGGCTCCCGACTGATGGGTTGAGCACGAGAATTTGTGTTTGCTAGACTTGAGAGTCGGGCTGTAATCTTGGTCCTACTGAGATTTGAAGCACATTAACCTTTGTAGTAGAACCTAACCTACAGCTTTCTTGGTTCTCTGTGTTTGGGACTCAAAGTAGAACTGCATGTTGGCGCCTCTGAGTTTCTAGTTAACAACTGCAGATCTTGAGACCTCTCTGGCTCTCTGAGCTTCTGATCTAGTTCCTGACAAGATACTCTTTGCATGTTTGGACATTTCTCATTCATTTGCTCTGGAAAACCCTGACAAAACAAGGCCTCAAGAGACCATCTCTCATTTCTGGAACTAAATCTTGTCTCTACCAATCTGTGTTAATAAATAAAAGATATGATCTCAAATCTACTCCAACTACTCAAGACCTTTTTTGTGGATAGGCTGTATAGAAACATTTCTACTTATTTTCTTACCTTTTCTTATGGAATCTGTTTCATCTTTCTCACTTTAACATGATATTTAGTTTGATAGCAGATAAAAATTTATTAAACTTTTATAGGCCTAGCTACATATACTGCAGAAAATAATTTCTAACACCTCTTTTCCCCTCTCCTCCCCTCCCCTCCCCTCCCCTCTCCCCTCCCCTCCCCTCCTCCCTCCCCTCCCCTCCCCTCTCTCCTCTCCTCTCCTCCCCTCCCCTCCCCTCTCCCCTTCCTTCCCCTCCCATGCCCCTTCCCATCCCCTCCCCTCCCCTCCTCTCCTCTCCTCTCTTCTCTCTCTCTCTCTCTCTGGTAAAGAACACGAGACAGCAGAAAGGTTCGCTAAACCATCTGGTACACAAGCATGCTCCTCAGAGAATTCAGCATCACAGTTTGAATGCAAATCTGCGTGCTGTTTTGAACTCATGCTTGATGGAAGAAAGAGAATGAATTATGTTGCCATAGATTTTTTTGCTTCAACAACCTGAGCAAAAACATATAAAACAGCTGTAGGGATGAACAGTGAACGTTAAGTGGTGTTGAGAACCAAAACCACAGAGGATCCCTGCAGACTTCAGTATTGTAACTATCAGACACAGACTTTTTCAATAATTTATTTTTATTATTTTCTTTATCTACATTTCCAATGTTATACCCTTTCCTCGTTTCCCCTCTGAAAACCCCCTATCCCATTCCCCCTCCCCCTGCTCACTAACCCACCCACTCCCACTTCCCTGTCCTGGCATTCCCCTACACTGGCCTTTGAGCCTTCACAGGACACTTTACATCCTGATTGCACCCCCATATCCTCTCAGTCCCTCCATACAAATCTGTCTCCCTATTGCTCCCTTCCCTTCTCAGAGAAGCAGATGCTTTCCCCTTGGGTGCCACCCCATCTTAGGACATCTAGTCCCAGCAGGACTAGGCACATCCTCTCCCACTGAGGCCCAACCAGGCAGTCCAGCTAGGGAAGGGGGTCCAATGGCAGGCCAACCTGAGTCAGAGACGGCACTGCTCCAGTTGGTAGGGGACCCGCATGAAGACCAAGTTGCACATCTGCTCCAAATGTGCAGGGGGCCTAGGTCCAGCCTCGACGTGATCTTTGGTTGGTGGGTTCGGTTTCTGTGAGCCTCCAAGGGCCCAGGTTAGTTGACTCTGCAGGTCGTCTTGTGGCAGACACAGCCTTTGTAAAAGATGTTCTTAATCCTGTTCATCTGTCTCCTGGCATCTGTTCAGCTTCCTCTCTCCGTCCTTCTCTTTCCCACCCACCTCCAGTTATTCACAGTGCAAAGAAGTGATGAGTGCTTGCGATGATTCATCGGCTAATTATCCAGTCACTGCCCCATTGTCCAGGGATACTGAAATATCACTGTGTATCTTATAAATGTGTACAGTTGTTACATGCCAAATTAAAATATTTAAAAACTCCACCTAAACACATCCATTAAAACAATGTGTGCTTGCCATTTTCAAGTAAATAAAAGCCAAGCTTAAAAGATGTGGGAAGCCTCGCGGTGGTGGCGCACGCCTTTAAGCCCAGCACTTGGGAGGCAGAGGCAGGCAGATTTCTGAGTTCGAGGCCAGCCTGGTTTACAGAGTGAGTTCCAGGACAGCCAGGGCTACACAGAGAAACCCTGTCTCGAAAAAACCAAAGGGGAAAAAAAAGATATGGGGAGTAGAATAATATTTAGGTACTAATATAGGATATTTAGTAATAAAGAACTAGGAGACTTAGAATTAAAAAGTATAGCTGAAATTATTAGTTTGCCTGCTCCCTAGGTACAGCTGAAGGAAGAAAAAATAAACTGGGAAATAAGTATAAAAAGTTATTCTGAGTGCCATACAGAGACAGTATGAACAATAACACAGAGAGAGTGAATTAATAATACTAATAATGAAAATGATAAGTGTTTTATCTAATATTGTTTCATTGGAATCTAAAAGCACCAGAAAACGGGCAAAAGCAGCATTGGGAGCAACAACAGAAGGAGGACCGTACGTTCGCCGTCTTGCCCGTGGCCTGGGATACCAGCTGCATCCTCTCTGGACTTCTGGCCAGGACTTTAGTCACCTCTGATTTCTTTCTTTATACATATTTAATACATCATGGAATTATTTTTGTAATGAAAAATATCTTAGATTTGGCAAAAGTATTTTGATGTTTCAGACCACACTGGAGAGATCCACAGGAAGCTAGAGCCAAAATATGGAGTTCCCATAGTTGTTCTGTGTGTGTGTGTGTGTGCGTGTGTGTGTGTGTGTGTGTGTGTGTGTGTGTGTGTGTCTCACCCACTCTCAGCATCCCTCGCTGGAATGGAGCATTTGTAGTAAGTGAGGCGCCTGCATTGTAGAGTTCACAGCGTAGTGTAGGGCTCACATTTGGAGCTGCACATCTCTGGTATGGACAGATGTATGATGAGATGTTCCCACCCACATTATACCTACAGAATACGTTCTCAGTTCTAAAAGTCCCATGTGCTTTGCCTACTTGCCCGTTCTTTCCACGGACCCTGGCAAGACTCTTCTTCGTTTATCTTTCTGATATAGCATAATGCTTGGCACGTAGCTGTTCCCTGACCGGGATTCTTTAAGTGTGGTTGAATGAATGGCAAGAATGAAGGCTGAAAGGAGAGAATCAGAACAACTCGCTCTTATCCTGCAAAGGAATGATTTCTGATTTCAATATTTATCCACTCAGAAGATGACTTCACTTATCCTGGGATGCCAGCAAGTCCACGGTATCTGTTAAGTTTAAGAAATGTGCTCTGGAGCATAGACGGACCAGTCCAAGGTCCCCGTACCAATATAGCAGAGGACTGTGTAGTCAGTCCTCAGCGGGAGAAGATGCACCTAATCCTCCAGTTTCTTGAGGTCTGAGGGAAGGGTGAGGCTTGGGGAGGAGCACACTCTAAGAGACAAGGGGAGGAGGAATGGGATGAGGAACTGTGGGAAGGGAGTACTAAGAGAGGGGGCAAGGCCTGGAATGTAAACAAATAAAATAATAAAAAAACGAAAAGAAATGTGCTCTGGGAAGTTCAAAGTTTTTTTTGTTTGTTTTGTTTTGTTTTTATGAATGACCATTTTTATCTAAATATACCACATTTGAATTTTTATTTCATTATTCTCCAGTGAGACTTCATGTGTGTGTGTGTGTGTGTGTGTGTGTGTGTGTGCTCTCGCGCGCGTACACACTTCTGTAGATGTGCGCAGGGGATGTATGCTCACATGCATGTGTACATGTATGTTAAGGCCAGAGGTTCTCTTCAGGTTTCCCTGTTAATCACTTTCCTCTTTATTTTTTGAAACATGGTCTTTTACTGAACGTGAATCTCTCTTATTTGACTATGCTGACTGGTGAGTGATCTGTCTCGACCCTGTTTCTTCATGCAGTGCAGGGATGACAGATACATTCCATTGCCCCAACTGTTAGATGGATGTTAGGGAGCTGAGGTCAAATCCTCGTGCATGAACAGCAAGCACTTTATTGAGTAAACCATCTCCCAAGGCTCCGAAATGGATTTCTATCTGATGGACACAGTCTTGTGGAGATTAATATACATTTTTTTATGAACCAAAGTGTCTTCATAAATTATTCCTGTTTACTTAGGATTATAAGCAATGACCATAGAACAGAGAAACATGTTCATCTATAATAAATACACTTAGTCTAATTTGCATCCATTCATCAATATAGTAAAAATGGCCATCTTGCCAAAAGCAATCTACAGACTCGATGCAATCCCCATCAAAATCCCAAAACAATTCTTCATAGATCTAGAAAGAGCAATTCTCAAATTAATCTGGAGTAACAAAAAACCCAGGATAGCTAAAACTATTCTCAACAATAAAAGGACTTCTGGGGGAATCAATATCCCTGACCTCAAGCAGTACTACAGAGCAATTGTGCTAAAAACTGCATGGTATTGGTACAGCAACAGGCAAGTAGATCAATGGAATAGAATTGAAGACCCAGAAATTAACCCACAGACTTATGGTCACTTGATCTTTGATAAAGGAGCTACAACCATCCAGTGGAAAAAAGATAGCCTTTTCAACAAATGGTGCTGGTTCAACTGGAGGTCAACATGCAGAAGAATGTGAATTGACCCACTCTTATCTCCTTGTACCAAGATCAATTCCAAGTGGATCAAGGACCTCCACATAAAACCAGACACACTGAAACTAATAGAAAAGAAACTTGGGAAGACCTTGGAGGACATGGGCACAGGGGGAAAGTTTCTGAACAGAACATCAATAGCTTATGCTCTAAGATCAAGAATTGACAAATGGGACCTCATAAAATTACAAAGTTTCTGTAAGGCAAAGGACACTGTCAGAAGGACAAAACAGCAACCAACAAATTGGGAAAAGATCTTCACCAACCCCACATCTGACAGAGGGCTAATATCCAATATATACAAAGAATTCAAGAAGTTAGACCCCAAAGAACCAAATAACCCTATCAAAAAATGGGGTACAGATCTAAACAAAGAATTTTCACCAGAAGAAATTTGGATGGCTGAGAAGCACCTTAAGAGATGTTCAACATCATTAGTCATCAGGGAAATGCAAATCAAAGCAACCCTGAGATTTCACCTCACACCAGTCAGAATGGCTAAAATTAAAAACTCAAGGGACAACAGGTGCTGGCGAGGAGAAAAAGGAACACTCGTACACTGTTGGTGGGATTGCAAGATGGTACAACCGCTCTGGAAATCAGTCTGGAGGTTCCTCAGAAAATTGGGCATGACACTTCCAGAGGACCCTGTCATACCACTCCTGGGCATATACCCAGCGGATTCTCCTGCATACAATAAAGACACATGCTCCACTATGTTCAAAGCAGCCTTATTTATAATAGCCAGAAGTTGGAAGGAGCCCAGATGTCCCTCAAAGGAGGAATGGATACAGAAAATGTGGTATATTTATACAATGGAATACTACTCAGCAATTAAAAATAATGAATTCATGCAATTTGTAGGCAAATGGTTGGATCTGGAAAATATCATCCTAAGTGAATTAACCCAATCACAAAAGAATGAAATGCAATCACTGATAAGTGGATATCAATGAGCCCAACAGCTGTGAATACTCAAGGCGCAATTAGCAAATCAAAAGATTCCCAAGAAGAAGGAAGGAAAGGACCCTGGTCTTGAAAAGACTGGATCCAGTTTTGTCAGAGTATCAGAACAGAGAAATGGGGGGTGGTGGTGATTGGGGAATGGGTGGAGGGAAGAGGACTTATGGGACATATGGTGAGGGGGGAACTGGGAAAGGGGAAAGCCTTTGGAATGTAAACAAAAAAATATAGAAAATAAAAAAAGAATTAAAAAATTTGCATCCATTCGTGTGTATGGGACATATAGTTATTGGTACATTACTGAAAACATAAGTGGATATCTTGCAGATTCACACTTGCAATAATTTTCATTCAAAACTATGAAAGACTGCAGTTTATTATTAACCAGATAAACTTCCTGTTGTACTAAGCAATATTATATTATTTTCTATCCATTTCAAATTGTTTCAGACATTTCTAAATTGTTCCTCAGATAGTATTTTATTTGGGTATACATTAAAAAGGGAAATGTTATATAAGATGCAGATTTCCAAGTTATGCTTTTAAAAGTTTCTATTCTCTCCCACCCACCAAATGCAGAACATCAGGGAAGTTCATTTAGATCCTGAAATTTCATTCATTTTAATTTTGAAAATATTGGTTTATATGATTACCTTCTAGTGATAAAAGTTGTTTGTTTATATCTTATACAAATGTCACGTTTGATTTTAAATTAAAGGTCTATGATCTAGGGATATCTGGGCAAAGTTATTTTAGGGGCTTGAGTTTGGGTTTTAAGAATCAAGTGGCTATGAATTTCCTACATAATAAAAATGAGCTTTTGATAGAAAGATTGGGAATTGTTGGCCAGTTTCCTCATATTTCAAAACTATATTAATTTTCAAAGTAAGGAGGTAACCTTTCATATAGTGATGATGGTGATTTTAGGGGCTGTGGAGGATAATCTGTCATTTTCATAAATTGAAAATTGCTCATTTATTCAGGAATTACACTGCAAGCATTACTATTCACCATCTTGAAGGAAAACAGAATGTTCAGTATGTAATTTTTTTTAAAAAACAATATACCACTGAGCGTAGTCTTAATTGTGATATTATAATTGATATCAGCTTTAAGTTGAAATAGCAACTCATGTTCACGAAAATAATTCCAAGTCTTGAGGGGTAAACTGACTGATTAAGTTCATGGCAGTTCTATTTTTGTTCACAGATAATGCCTCTGAGGTAGCAATTACTGCTCCAGGAACTAGTCACCATAGAAACAGCTCTACAGGCCCAACACCTGACTGCTCACCTCCATCCCCCGACACTGCCCTAAAAAATATCGTCAAAGTGATCCGACCTCAGGTAAGTAAGTACCCAGGCTGGCACTGCCTGCCCTGCAATGCTCGGTTGTGCACTAACACATGTAAACCACTGTACTTCAATACTGGGGCTATTATATAATATATAATAGATCTTTTTTACATTAAGAGAAGAGATTAAAAATAGGCTGTTTGCTTCCTGCGAAGTTCATAATAGACACTGCAATCTCTATGAGCTCTTGGAAAATGAACTTTTATATGATGAGAAGGATTAAATGGAGCATAGACAAATGGCTGATTCACATTTTCCTCTGAGCATTTATGAGGCTGTGGTGGTTGTGCTGCTCCTGTGCTCTGAAGCCTTTTGTGGACACGATGTTTGCGTTGGTTTTTCTATCCCCAACCCCAGGAAAGTTGGTCCAGTTTCTTTCCCTTGCTCCATCCCTGTGCTGGGAACCACACCACCCACTCTCTCTATTGTCCTCCCCGGTTCACAGTCTCGGTAATCTGCCTGTATGTTTTGTTCTTTTTCCCATTCCTGTCACTTGCCTGTATGTTTTTTTCCCCCTCATCCCCCCTTCTCTTTCTGTTGGATTTCCCAGTAGGCGGTTTGCAGGCAAGCTTTAGAAATATCATTGGGACAAGCTGTTCTGTGATATTTCATTGAAAATAGCACTTATAAAGCTGCTTGCATTATATTTTTGCCAACAGATGGACCTAGAACATGGAATTGGTGGTGTTCTCAACCTGGCTCTCTCTGAATGGGCTTCATAAAATCCAAGAGAGGGGGTGCTTAGGATCCAATCAATGCCTTTCTGCATCTCTGAGACAGAGAACATGAATAAACCCGGAAGCATGTCTAAAACCGTGCAAGCAACAATTGGTTTAACAAATAGCCTTCTTTCTCACTCTAGATTATTCTATGACAAGCTTACCCTCAGTAGCATTTCAACGTCATATTCCAGTATAGTTTGTAGAAGGCTTTTGTATAAATCATTTCACTTAAACATCATTGATCTCCAGGGAATTTGTAGGCTGATGTTCAAAGATACTGGGGTACTCATGGGTTGAAACTGGCTGTCTGCTAGGGAGCTCCTTTAATTTCTTTTCATATAACAGCTGTTTCATCCAGTCCTACTCGGTGATTAAAATCTCCCCAAGAAACTGTGTGAGTCGTCTTTATGGCAATCGAACCTACACATGTAACAATGTTTAGGCACAGATAACGCCACCATACCGCAGTATGCAGAGTAAGAAAATGTTCTCAAGCATTTCATCTCGGTCTACTTGAAGCAACAAACACCAAACCTGGATTCTGATGCTGAGTGTCACACCTGTGCTCACTGCTTCTTAGTCTCTACTCAAGGGCTTTGGTATGGCTGTGTACTTCACACAATCCAGCACTTACATTTAAACTATCTGTTTCTATGCACATATATCAGATGCTGCCCAACATATGTTATTAAAATGCATTACTAAATATTAGGTTTTTTAAATCATGATAGGAATCATCTAATTTAAATTTTCTTGGCCATTCATGAATGAAAAACAGATTCCTGAGAGATACTGATTCTCCACCAAAGAGGAAGAATTAGTCTTCCCCAGGCATGAGACCCCTAGTTAGTTAATTATCCAATACCAAGTGATCTACCCTGAAATGATGTACATCCATGCAACAAGATGTGGAAGCAGCACATTGTGCACAAATACACACACAGGCGCGCGCGCGCGCACACACACACACACACACACACACACACACACACGGTGTAGTACAACAATAATCATGCAAAAAGAAATGAATTTCAGGCTTAACAGAGAATATGGGAGGATTGGACGGACAAAGGAAAGATGCTATACTTATATTTTAGCTAAAATTAAAAACCCAAAATGTTTACCATGCCTGGTGGCACACACCTTTAATCTTAGTACTTGAGAGGCAGAAGAAGGATCTCTCTGAGTTCAAGGATATATATGTCTGTCTGTCTGTCTGTCTCTCTCTCTCTCTCTCTGTCTCTCTCTCTCTCTCTCTCTCTGTGTGTGTGTGTGTATGTATGTATATATCTTAGTTCATGATGGAATATTTGAAGAACTTTGAGGAAAACTAGAGCTAGCAGAAATAGCGCCTTGATTCTACTCCTGTTTGGTTCTCCTGAGCTCTTTAGTCCTTAGTCATTGTAGACAGACAGAAGTATAAAAGTCACATGGATGTAATCATGAAGGAACAATGGGGTAGGATTTGTGGTTTCTTTTCTTTTCATTCTTTTCCTTTTATTGAAAATAAATTCTTCTCGCACACAATATATCCTGATTATAGCTCTTTCTCCCTCCTCTCCTTCTCTCATTAGTAAAGCAGGCTTCTAAGAGATAACAAACAAGCATGCGAAAATACATTAGAAGATAAAACAGAAACCATCAGGGCTGAACAAGACAAACTGACAGAAGGAAAAGAGCCCAAGGGAAGACAAAAGAATCAGAGATCCACCCTTTCACACACTCAGGAGTCCCATAAGAATACTAGACTAGGAGGGATTTTGTGTATGTTATGTGTTCGTGAATATGTACATGTTTGTGGCTGTGTATTCTGCTTCAGACACTGAGTTTATATGAGCTTTGCTGGTTGATTTAGAGGGCTTGTTCTCTTTCTGCCTCCCTGAACTCTGAAGGGAAGGATTTGATGGCGACATCCCATTTAGGGCTGTGTGTTCCAAAGCCTTTCTCTGTGTAATGTCTGGCTGTGGGTCTCTGCATGTATCCTATCTTCAGGAGGAGGAGTTTTCTCTGATGACTGTTGAACAAAGTACTGATCTATAAGTATAGCAGAATATATTAGGGATCATTTTAGGGTACTTTTTTTTTTTTTTAGACCAGTAGTGTTTGTCTTTACCCTAGGTCTCTGGGCTATCTAGTCTTTGGTACTTGGTCACCCAAGCAGGGTTGGGTATGGGTTCCATTTTGTAGAGTATGCCTTGTGTCAATCAGACATTGACTAGCTACTCCCACAAGTTCTATGCCTTCATTGCCTAGTATATCTTGCAGGCAAGACCGATTGTATGTCAGTAGTTTGGTGGCGGAGTTGGTGTTCCCCTTTCTCTTTTGGTAGCCTACAGAGTACCTTCCTGATCCAAAGACACTAGAGCATAGGGGTGAAGGCTCCATATCAGCACCAGCTGGATTTTTCCATGTTCAATAGTTGTGTGGGTGTTTTTGGTAATGAGAACTCACTGTCAATTTGCAGAGAGAAATGCATTGTCTTAGCAGCAACGTGGGTTGTGTGGGGATTTTCATGGACCGTTAGACCAACAATTCAATTGAATTCAACTCAGTTCTGAAGCCTGGTTTGGTGACAAGAGATGTCCAGTTGGGATTCTGCATCCCCCCCATTATTAGGAGATCTCATTAGGATCTCCTTCATGTGTCTTAGGAATTTCCACTGCACTAGGTTTCCATATAATCCATTAAGTACTTCTCAGTTCCATCTGTCTCTCCCCTCCTCTATCTCTCCTCCCCCTCCTCACCTGATCCTCCTGTTCCCATCCCTACTTGCCCTCAGTTCCCCTGTAAAATCTTTTTTCTCTGTCCCAGGGAGATTCAATTCATGTGTTCCCCCCTCTAGTCCCTCCTCTATAGCTAACCTCTCTGGGTCTATAGATTGTAGGTTGGTTATCAGTTATTTGGTGGATAATATCCATGTATAAGTAAATGCATGCCACATTTATCTTTCCATGTCTGGGTTACCTCACTAAGGATCATTTTGTTTTCTAGTTCCATCCATCTGCCTACAAATTTCATATTCTTTTGTAACAGCCAAGTAATACTCCATTGTGAAACTATTTCTTTATTTTGTTTGTTGTTGTTGAAGGATGTCTAGATGTTTCCAATTTCTTGATATTATAAAGCTGCACTTAAGAGTGTAGATTCAAAACTACCCAGAAAAATATTTGCAAACAGAATCCAAGAATACGTCAAAAAGATCATCCAACATGATAAAGTAAATTTCATCCAAGAGATGCAGAGATGGTTTAATATACAGAAATCAATAAATATAATACACCATATAAATAAACTGAAAGAAAAAATTATGATCATCTCTTAATCTGCAGAAAAAGTCTTTGACAAAACCCAATATCCCTTCATGTTAAAAAATTCTGGAGAGATCAGGGATACAAAGGACATACCTAAGTATAAAAAAGGCAATATACAGCAAGCCTATAGCCAACATGAAATTTAATGAAGGACTGCTAGTTTCAAGAAAGGGTTTGCAAACCAGAAGATATGCAAGGATGATATATAGATAGTGGAATCTAAGAGTCTCCAGTGTGCATTCAAGTAGACATAGTCAGGAATGAAATATTGTTCTAAAGAAAAGATATTCCAAGCTTCTGGGCTAATATCCACTTATCAGTTAGTACATACCATGAGTGTTCTTTTGTGATTGGGTTACCTGACTCAGGATAATATTCTCCAATTCCATCCATTTGTCTAAGAATTTCAGGCTTGGAAAACCCAAGACACATTTCACATATCAAATGATGCCCAAGAAGGAAGAACCAAGTACGGATCCTTGGGTCCTTTGTAGAAAGGGAAAAAATATCCACAGAATGAGATACAAAGACAAAAGGTTGAGTGGAGTCTGAGGGAAAGACCATCCAGAGACTACCCCACCCAGGGATGCATCTTATATACAGTTATAAAACCCAGACACTATTGTGGATGCCTACAAGTGCTGGCTGACAGGAGCCAGATATAGCTGTCACCTGGGAGGCTCTGCTAGTGCATGAGAAATACAGAGGGGGGGCACTCTCAGCCAGCCATTGAACTGAGCACAGGGTCCCCAATGGGGGAGCTAGAGAAAGGACCCAAGGAGCTGAAGGGGTTTGCAGCACCACAGGAGGAACAACAATATGAGTCACCCAGTCCTCCCAGAGGTCCCAGGGGGGAAAAACATCAACTAAAGAGTACACATGGAGTTACCCATGGCCCCAGACACATCATCAGCAGAGAATGATCTTGTTGGACGTCAAAGGGAGGAGAGGCTCTTGGTCCTGGAAAGACCTGATGCCATAGTGTAGAGGAATACCAGGACAGGGAAGTGGGGAGGGTTGATTGGGGAAGGGGAGATGGCTTATGGGATTTTGGGGGGATGGGGGAACCAGGAAAGGGGACAACATTTGAAATGTAAATAAAGAATATACGTAATTAAAAAAGAAAAAAAAAGAAAATGATTGGTTCGCTTACATAAGTGCCTATATTGTCAGTA
This sequence comes from Apodemus agrarius, assembly GCA_964023405.1. NCBI lineage: Eukaryota > Metazoa > Chordata > Mammalia > Rodentia > Muridae > Apodemus > Apodemus agrarius. The sequence goes on along the minus strand of OZ030026.1, from coordinate 42,019,948 downwards.
CAAGTTAATCCTTTAAAGCACTTGTTGATTTTAGGTTTGTGTCTGGAAATACAAGAAATCTGGTTAGAATCACTTGTGGGTATGTAAGCACTTTGCATCCATTTACCAACACATTTTTTTTTTTTAAGTTAGGAATTAAAGGCATGTTCTAGCTCATGCTAGGAAATGGTTCTATCACTGAGCTACATTCTTAACACTAAATAAGAAATCACCAACTTAACTGAGGTAGAGTTACCCTTTTAAAACTAGAGGTGAGAGACCTTGGAGTCAGTTCTCAGATGGTGGAAGAAACTGATTCCCAAAATTTGTCTTCTGACCCCCAGATGCACATCATGGCACATGCTTATCTACCACCCCCCACCCCCATCCCCCCACACACCCCCACACACGAAAGTATAAGCTTTAAAAATAAAAGGATAAATACAAACCTTACCAATTTGTATTTCTTTGCTTGAACATGCTTTGTGAGAAGAATATGGGAACATGTGAGCTGGAGGGTAAACGTGGCCTTGTTCACGGAAAATTGATGTTGCTTGACAAAATTGATGTGGCATGAGCTGGACCCTTACATCCTTGGCTCCGTGCACATCTTTACCTAGCTAAGTCTGTATTCTACCTCTATATGGAGAGAATCCATTGCAGCCATGGAGCCCTTGCTTCCTGAGAGAGATGAAGCATATGCAGCATTGCAGGTGTTCTGATTAGCGTGTTAATTACCTGCAAGCCACAGACTTCCCAGAGCTCTCTACTGAGGGTGTTTTTGTTCTGCATGTTTATTAACTACCTAAGTCACAGCTGCCGGGTTTCACGGTCCTGTTTGATCTCCTCACCTTCCTTTCTTTGGGTCCTTTCATATCTTAAAAGCCTTCAGATTGTGAAACATCCTATTTTTAATTAATAAGAACTGAAATATTTATATGCTACTGGCTTCTCTTTGTTTCTCTCAAGAATGTTAACCTACGAGGCTGAATTTTTCTGTTTAGAATAACACACAGGCTACTACCTGAAAAAAAAATTGAATAATTTTTACACTTGAAAATACTTGATAAAATCTTTTTAAAAATTAAGTGGGTGCATTGACATGCCAATTTTCTTTCCACTAAATAATTACATATTGCTTGAGCTTGATCTTTTTGTTCCTAAACTGACATATACAATTGTATCCTTCAATAGTACATTTAGATGAATACATACTTTGTGGGGCAGAAAAACCAATGTCATTAACAAATGCCTTCCCTCCCATCATTTTGTGTTAAGAACATTGGGTATCCTCTCCCTTACCACTGCATATTCAATCTGTTACCACTTACATTGTCACCATGGCGTAGATAGTTTTCTTTAACTTACTTCTGTCTAACTATAAATATTCATCTCTGATTAGCATCTTTCAATACCATTTCGTCCCTTTCCACCTTGGTCACTAGTACCATTTTGATATCTCCATCGATGACATTATCCTTGTATTCCATAGGAAAATGAAATTGTGCAACTGTTATCTTCCTGTGTCTGGCTTAACATCCCTAATTGTCAGGGAAATGCAAATTAAAACCGTAATGAGATACCATCACATCCCTTTTAAAAATGGCTATTATCAGAAAGAGTGGGAATAATAAGCATTGGCAAAGATATGAGAAACCTGAACTCTTGCACAGTGTGAGTAGAGATGTAAATTGACATAGCTGTAAATTGGCATTATGGAGATCTGTGTGGAGGCTCCTAAGAAGCTAAAATTATGAGTAGCAAACAACAGAACTTACCATATGCTTCCGCAGCTCTATTACTGGGTATAGATCTAAAGTCAGTAGGTCAGACAGATCTGTGTTCCATGCTTCTGGCAACACTAGTCAAAATAGCCAATGTAGAGAATCAACCTAAGGATTCACCAGTGGGAGACTGGATAGAGAAAAAAAATGTATATTCACATGACAGAGCAACATCCTACCATACAAATGAAGAAAATCACATCATGTTGATGACACATATGAACTTGGAGGATGTTAAGTAAAAGAAGTAAAATGTTTTTATTTATTAATGGTTCCTGGTAAAAAACCTTACAACCCTTCCAATAAAATGCACAGACCATAAGTGGAGAGATTTACACTTGGTTTGTTGTACCTGTAGGTGAAATCTCACTCAAAGCAGAAAGGAATACTGGCATCACTCCAGAGATTCCTCCTGACCCTTACCAAGAATCTCCCTCATTTTGGTCTCAGGTTTTATGCTGCAGATTAAAATAATCTATTATTAGGCTATATATATAAATGGGATCCTTTTGAAATTCAAGCCATGTTACTGTTTCCTTTTTTCTAAACGAATAGTATTCCATTGGATTAAGATACTACTATGTGTTTCTTTGTCTGTTGATTGGTTTATTTTGTTTTTTGTTGTTTTGCCTTTAAATTTATTCCTTGAAAATTGTGTACAAATGTTTCTTGATAATATCCATTCCCTGCTCCCTTCCCCCAACCAACTCTCTCTTAATTCCCCAATATATCTTCTTCCCAATTTCACACACACACACACACACACACACACACACAATGTATAACACTGAGTCCAATTGTTGCTGCTCATATATGCATGAGTGTGTGGTGTCATCCTCATGGGCATGGGTAACCTACTAGTGGTCACCCTCCAGGGAAAAATGACCTCCCCTCCTCCAGCAGCCATCAGCTGCCAATAGCTCCTCAGCTAGGGGTGGGGTCATAGGAGCCCTTCCTACTGCATGTTGAAAGTTTTTAGCTAATTTGAGCTGTGTAGATCTTGGGCATGCTGTGAGTTGTGTTGCTCATGATTACACATGAATGTATTTGTATGTTTTTAGAGATATGTTTTTATGTAGATACATGAGTGGGATGATTGAGCTTAAGGTAGATATTTTTTTTGACAAACTTTCCTACAGTCTTAAAGCAGTCACTACATTTTATAACTGCCAGTAGCAACATATGACAATTTTAGTTTCTCTGCAGCTACACTTGTTGATCATTTTTATTTTAGCTATCCTTATGGGTGTGAAATGATTTGTCACTATGGTTTAAGTTTTTCTGGTGACTAATGACATTGAGTGCCTTTTCTGTAGCTATTGCACATTCTTTTTTATTAGATATACTCTTTATTTACATTTCAAATGTTGATTCCCCTTTCCTGGTTCCCCCCTCCCTGAAAATCCCCTAACCCATCCCCCCTCCCTCTGCTCACCAATCCATGCAGTCCCACTTCCCTATCCTGGCATTTCCCTATACTGGGGCACCTAGCCTTCTCAGACCAAGGGCCTCTCCTCCCTTTGATATCCAACAAGGCCATCCTCTGCTGCATATGCATCTGGAGCCATGGGTCCCTCCATGTGTTCTCTTTGGTTCATGGTTTAGTCCCTGGGACCTCTGGGGGTATTGGGTGGTTCATATTGTTCCTCCTATGGCTCTGCAAACCCCCTCAGCTCCTTGGGTCCTTTCTCTAGCTCCTCCATTGGGGACACTATGCTCAATTCAATGGTTGCCTGAGAGTGTCCCCCTCTGTATTTGTCATACCCTGGCAGAGCCTCTCAGGTGACAGCTATATCAGGCTTCCTGTCAGCAAGCACTTGTTGGCATCCACAATAGTGTCTGGGTTTGGTAACTATATGGGATGGATCCCTAGATGGGGCAGTCTCTGGATGGTCTTTCCCTCAGTCTCTGCTCCACACTTTGTCTCTGTATCTCCTCCTATGGGTATTTTGTTTCCCCTTCTAAGAAGGACCAGAGTATCCATACTTTGGTCTTCCTTCTTCTTGAGCTTCATGTGGTCTGTGAATTGTATCTTGGGTATTCCAAGCTTTTGAGCTAATATCCAGTTATCAGTGAGTACATATCATGTGTGTTCTTTTGTGATTGGGTTACCTCATTCAGGATGATATTTTCTAGTTCCATCCATTTGCCTAAGAATTTCATGAATTCATTGTTTTTAATAGCTAAATAGTATTCCATTGTGTAAATGTACCACATTTTCTGTATCCATTCCTCTGTTGAGGGACATCTGGGTTCTTTCCAGCTTCTGGCTAGTATAAATAAGGCTGCTATGAACATAGTGAAACATGAGTCCTTATTACATGCTAGAGAATCCTCTGGTTCAACTGGTGGTTAGCATGCAGAAGGATGCAAATTGATCCATTCTTATCTCCTTGTACAAAGCTCAAGTCTAAGCCACATAAAACCAGACACACTAAAATTAATAGAAAAGAAAGTGGGGAAGAGCCTCATGTACATGGGCACAGGGGAAAATATCCTGAACAGAACTCAAATAGTTTATGTGCTAAGATCAAGAATTGACAAATGGGACCTCATAAAATTACATATTCTTATGAAGAACTTCTCTTCATTTTTAACGGAATTTTCCAACATTTTAATTTTTGGTTGAGAGTAATATTGCGTATGTTCTCTTGTAACCCAAAGATTTGCATCCATTGTCAGAATATGCATTGTCACTATTCCCTTACAGTGTCTAATTTGGCTATACATTATTATGTATATCTATTGATGAATATAATTTTAGTTTTCTCTTCTGGTTACTTGTTTTTTTCTTATCTGGTATATGAATGCATTCTCCCACATTTTATTCCAGAAGATTTTTTTATCTTGCTTAATCTAAGATCAGGTTTATCATCTACTTGGGCTATTTTACATGTTAATTAGGGGTCAAAAATTTGGTTTTAGCTAGCAAGATAAAGACTTTACTCACTAAGATGAATGATACTTTGTGGGTCTTAGCTAGTTTTACTTTCTATATGTTGTTGGTACTTAGAAAATCAATTAAATGTCAAGTTATAGTTGGTTTTGCTTTTATCATCTTCATCATTATCATCATCATTCCCGTCCTGACATCAGTCTCCCCTCCTTCCTCTTCTCCCAGTCCCTCCAGCACAGCTCCTTTCTCTTCCTCCACATGCACTCCTACTCTATTTCTCTTCAGAAAAGGGCCGGCCTCCCCATGGATGTTACCCAAATATGTCATATCACGTTGCAGTAAGACTGGGCACCTCCCTTTGTATTACGGCTAGACAAGGCAACCAAGTAAGAGGAAATGGTCCCAAAGGCAGCAGGAGAATCAGAGACAGTCCATGCTCCCACTGCTAGCAGTCCCCCCAAGGACACCACGCTCCACCACTGTAACTTATGTACAGAGGGCCTAGGTTTTGCTTTTATAAACAATGCTTTTTACAGGGCTTTCTGATGTCAACTTAGGAAAAATGACAGTTCGCCTCTGCTTCTGTAAGCTTCATGCCATTTCTTCTCTGTGTTCTAATTGTGAGTCTGGTAGAAGTCATATGATGATGAGGCAACTCTAAAAATCTCCGCCTTGTTTCCTACCTTTGGGGAGAAAGAACTTCTTGTGTCAACATGAACTGTAACACGAGCTTTTGTTTAGGATGACTTTACTCCTGTCTTGTTGAGAATTTTATTATAACAACAACAATAACAACAACAGCAATAATAATAATATTAGTATTAGTATTGGATATTTTCTTTATTTATTTGTCAAATGTTTCTCCTTCCCACGTCTCCCCTTCTGGGCCCTATCCCATTCCTCTTCCCCCTGCCTCTATAAGGGTACTCCTCCACCCACACACTACCATCTTCCCTCCCTGGCATTCCCCTACACTGGGGGATTGAACACCCTCAGGCCCAAGTGCTTCTCCTCCCACCGATGTCCAACAAGGCTATCTTCTGCCACATATACTGCCAGAGCCATGTGTCCCTCCATGTGTATCCTTTGGTTGGTGGTCCAGTTACAACTTTCCCAACTGTTTTTGTTTGTATGCAATAAGCATATAATTTCCCCTCTCTTTCTTCAATGCCACAGCAAAATATACCTATCAGGATTTCTTTGTTTTTAGGTGCTAGGTTTCCAATGCAAGGTCTTGGGCTTATTGGTCAAGAGTTCTTTTATTGAACTACATCTTCACCACATATCCTTTAAGAAAATCCATGTTAATATAACTTTGCACTTATGTAATAATGATTGTTCGAAATAAAGCAATGTGGTATTGTATTTCTGTAGTGCTGAATGCAGGTGAGACCCTGGATAAAGTATCCATGTTAGATATTTTGGTATAAAAGATATAAGGGTATCAAAATGAAGAATAATTTGGAGAGATTGAATAGTGTTTGGGAACTATATTAAGAGAATAAGGACAGACTTGAACAGAGGAGGACTCTGGTTAGATTAAGTGACATGTCAGCCCATAGGATATTCTGCTAGACTTTGTGTGTTCTCAGCAAGCTAGCAACAAGGCGGCTTAATAATTATCTTAAATGTCATCTCCTTCTGCCATTATTAAATAGAATCCTGAACCGAGATTGTGTAAAACTCTTGCCAAGTCTAAAATAATATTTTCCTGGCCACTGTAGGGTTATGGAATGCATATGCTAAGTTTTAAAATTAGGAGCAAGAGTGGGTATGTAAAAAGCCAAGTCATATAACTGGGGGGAAAACAGGATATTGCAATGACTTACAACAAAAAGAGAAAAAGAACAAAAGGTCTTCAAAAGAGCAGTCCCCAAAATATTTATTATTAAATAATGAACTATTTATATTATATAGAGCATACATTTCATTTGTTTTTCATAAAAATGCTATGAGAACATGGTATCTTTTTCTTTATTTTAATAATGGGGCCTGAGGCTTAGAGGGGTTGCATAATTTTCTCAATGTGACACAGCCACTGTCTGGAGGAAGTCTGAATCCCCAATGTCAATAATCTTTCTATTAATGTTAATTAGCTCATTGGGGAGAAAATGATCAAGGCTGTGCATTCATATTCCGGAGGGATACAGTTTGAGAGGAGAATAATGGGCTGGAAAAAGGAAGGATGGGCAGAAACATGGATGGCCAAAGTTTATAGCCCAGAGGAGGGAGACCCAGAGATTGTGTCCTTTGTGTGTAGCCTTAAAACAAAATCTGGCCTAGAAGAGATTGCTGCCAATCCAAAGATAACTCTTCTTCTGAAAACATTAGCCTAATAATCATAGGTAAAATTTGGAAAGGAAAAGTGGAAAAAAGAAGTCACTTGGACCTACCAATCCATCAGCAATTCTCCCCAAATTAGGATTTCCTAAGGAGCTTTTCTAAAAAATAGTTAAGCTCCATCCAAAACCAATTAAATCCATCTGAAGGCTAGCACATGAGGTCCTGGCCTTACAGTGTGGTACAGACTGATAAACCTTTTAAATGAAAAATAGAAATAAAATTTTCAGTGACTATATCAAGCCTAGGGAACTGTATAGCTTAGCAATTGGCGTGTATAAGTCACTGACTCAGGACTTGTGACCTGCTGCCACATCCAGGTCTCTTGAGAGAGGGTCATGGCATACATCACTGTCTGGAAACAGCTGAAGATTCAAACTTCTAGCTATGGTGTCTAGTGGGTACATTCGTGCCATTCACAAAATTGAGAAGTGGTTCATTCAAACCTTTGCAAGATGGAAACTGTATAGGCGTTTAACCCAATGTTCCAAGGTAGGATATATAGAGGAAATTCATGGAGGACAGACCACTCAAAATTTTGCCTGTTGGTATCTTTGTATTATAATTGATAGATGTGTGTTCTATCACACACTCTCTATATAACCTCTCTGACCTTCTGTTTCTTGTTCAGCAGTGTAAGGGCCGGGGAAGTAGTTATCAATAATATATTGGCTGTAAACATCACAACGTTGGATTTTAGAGTGTATATCTGAGAGCCTTTCTGAGTTCCCTTGATGATCTCAATCTACCAAAGAGCACATTGACTAGGAATGGTCATGTCCAGCATCTTATTTCTTACCAACATCAGCATAAGAAAACCTCATAAAGTACGAACCCCAGAAACTGGGAGTTTGAGTAAAACCAAATGGGTAACTATTTGTTATTTTTACTTCCTCGGATTAAAAACATAATCTCCTTTCTTAAATTATTATGATCCATGATATAATTATTATGGTGGGTTGCACCATTGTGTTAACACTGAGTTTTTCTCCTATTTGATGTTTTTCTTTTTTCTTTTTTAAAAGTTATTTATTTGCTATTTACATGAGTACACTGTAGCTGTCTGTTTTCAGACACACCAGGAGAGGGCATCAGATCCCATTACAAATGGTTGTAAGCCACCAGGTAGTTTCTGGGAATTGAACTCAGGACTTCTGGAAGAGCAGTCAGTGCTCTTAACTGCTGAGCCATCTCTCCAGCCCAGGTGTTCTTTCTATGTGCATAAAGATGTTACTGGATGGCTTTTTTTAAGCATGCCTTTACCCTAGAGCACCTCTCTAGGTTGTCTGCATAGATGACAGAGTTTTCTAAGAAAATTTTCCTTGAAAAAGTGAAATGTCTAGAAAGCAGGGTTATCATTATTTCTTTAATGTCACAGGTGTCAGACTATAATTTGAAACCTAATTCTATCTCTCCCATTAGGGAACTTGTTGATTTCTCTGGGTAAATTGTAAAGTTTCCAATTACCTTTGCCACAAAAGTCACATGAACTAACTTGACAACTCATTGAACACTGAAACCTAGTATATGAATCTGAGGCTAATCATTTTCTATCCCAATTTAGAAAGCCCCGGAATTCAGCAATGAAAGTATCCACAGTATACGCTATTCTTGATTTATTCTTGATTTGGAAGTCAGCTCTCAATGCGTGTTTCTGTTTGCTTGGTCGTCTGTAACACTCTTAAAGTCTGTGACGTCATAACTCCTTTCCTTTAGTCCATATGGCTATAGAAGCTATATATGGCATATGTAGCTTCCAGTGGCTAACAGAACGTTAACCTGGGCACATACATTTTATACATAGCCCAGTATTAGTTTTAATATACTAAATATCAACTTAAACAAAAATGCTATAGTATCCTTATGAATTTTTATGGGTGATAAGGTAGCTTGATAGTCAACCCCCTTTTTATACATTTTTACATCCTTTTTATTGCATACACTCATTGAATACTAGTGATACATTTAATAAGCATATCTCAATTCATGTGTATTCTCTAATTCAACATCAACATGCTATATAAATATGTTTTTTAAGCAAGACCCTTTTTATTCTCTTATCTGTGCTACTTTCCTGTGTTACTTTGATGGCTGATAGGCTATTAACATCTCTTGTCTGGAACTTTGGAAAATCTTTCTGTCCTGTTTTCTGGGCATTAATCACTGTGCTCTTTGTGCCTTTTCACAAGTCAACAGGCAGTCATGTAAATCCGGTCACATTCACCCGATCGATCTTCCATTCCCAAGCTGAAGTCTATAACAGCATGGATAATTTCATTCTCTCCGTAATGTCTCAGGCTGTCAGCGTCCACTCCCCTCGGCTCATTTCAGTCCTGCCGCGCTGTCTTCCGTGAATTGCCAAGTAGCTCCTACTTTGGGGTTTGACTAAATGTATGTTGGTTGTATGGAATATCTATATGGAAGCTGTCATGGTTTATTGTTATCCTTCCTTCAGCTCGTTACCCAAGTGCTACTTTATAAGCGCTGCCTTCCCTCTTGAATATAAGGTAGTTCTACCTCATTCTCTGTCTCCTTTACACTATTTGCCCTCGGAGCATTTTGCTTTTGAACAAGCGTGGTATTTCTGTCACATTTCTTTCCAACCCCAGTGGGTGTTTCATGAGAATTGGAAACTGTGTCCTTAATTAAAAAAAAAAAAGAAATCCTTGCCCTCAACATATAGACCACTGCCTGTTACATAATTTGTGTTTGGTGTTATTTGAATTATTTAGGTGAGCATAGCTGAGGATTCTATCAGAGAAATATCAGAGAAAACTATCTACCGAGGACTCAAATTGGATTTTATATTTGAGCAAGAGTTAAAGGTGAATTTGTGTTTGTGTGTGTATGAGTGAGTGTCTATGAATGTGAGTATATAAGTGTGTGTGTGTGTGTGTGTGTGTGTGTGTGTCTGCCTGTCTATATGTCCCACAAAGAAAATATAGGAAGAGCAAAATATTTGAAGTCCTTTGACTTAATGCAGTATAGAATTTACCATCAGAACATCTAATAATTCAAGGTGTCCTAATAAATCTGGAGTCTACTCTCCTCATTTTTTGTTTGTTTGCTCATTTGTTTTTAAGACAGGGTTTCTCTCTGTAGCCCTGGCTATTCTAGAACTCACTCAGTAAACCAGGCTGGCTTAGTACTCATAGAGATCCTCCTGCCTCTGCCTTCCTAGTGCTGGGATTAAAGGTGTGTGCCACCACTGCCTGGCTTATCCTCCTCTTAATCAAACACCTTATTATTTATCAGTATTTATTCTATGAAGAATGCGCTTGGTAAAAAGGTTTTCATGGTCATCGATATGAGAGATGTCTGGGAATGAAGTTTCTCACTGAAGGAGTTTTTTTCCAGACTCTTCCCTCACTACTGACTCTGGAAGCTCATTGATATACTTCACTAGTGGTGATCCACGTGGCCAGGAAATATGATCTAAGGAATTTCCTATGCATGTGTAGTACCAACCTTAATAATTTTATTCTGGCTTGAATTCTTCTTTTATTCACCTTAGGCACATTCACACTCTTGAGAAAGGGAGCACTCTGACTCAGCAACAAATACATTCTTTGTGTGTTACAGAACTGTATGCATGCAGCTTATATTTTAATTCTTGGAACAACCATGTGATATAGATAGGTCCATTATGACTCTAATATTCCATATAAAGGGAGGTACAAAAGTATGTTGTATTTTTAAAGGCTTGTTTATTTATTTTATGTATATGAGTGTTCTGTCTCCATGTATACCTGCATGCCAGAAGAGAAGCATCAGATCACACTGTAGATCATTATGAGCAACCATGGGTTACTAGGGATTGAACTCAGGACCTCTGGCGGAGCAGACGGTGCTTTTCAACTGCTAAGCCATCTCTCCAGCCTCAGTATGTTGTACTTTTTGCTACAGAATTTGCTTAGAAAAATAAGTTCTACATCCATTTTGTTAACTATCTAAAACTGAAAATCAAGTAGCTGGAATGTGCTAGCTTCTTATGTATGCCATTATACAGTATGAGGAATAAAAACTGCACATGGTTGCAGTTTAAAAGACAGATTAACTGCCCTGATCTTCAAGATTCCAAAGCAAGTGAGTGATGGGATACAGGAGTTTGACAAATTGAAAACAAATGTCATGATTTTTAAACCACTTTCAGAGCTGAATGGATAATGCCATTCTAGGTATGAGGCTGAATGTCCTCGCTGTAACTTTCCTCTCCAGTTAAGTGTGTATTTCCAATCATGGGCATATCTGGACAGCCTATAGGGTGCCTTTACCTCAGAGGAGCAGAGAGCATACCCCAAAACACAGACAATATACCCATTATCCCGGTAGACTTGCTCCGGAGAATGGAGGCAAAAGAAGGCAGTTATGTAGTTTGTACCCAAAATTTATTTGAGTGCCCCTGACTCTTTAGGAGGAAGTAAGTAAAGTAAGTAAAAGACTGGGAAAATGGATCAAGAATGTTACTTCTCATGGAAATATAAAACCAGTGAACAGACGTTCAGCTTAACAATGAGAGGACAGCCCGTCTCATTTGGTCAAATAACCCAGAGACTCATGTCTTCTCTCCAGGCATCAAAACTCCGCAGCTCTAAAACTCTGTTCCTCTTTCTTTCTTTCAGTTCTGTTTGCACTCCCTTCTACTCAATCTCAAGCTGGAAATCTGAGTCACCCGGGCCTCCTCCCGTTCTCCAGCTCTCTCTAATTAGCCACCAAAGCCTGTCAGTTCTGCTCCCTAACTATGACTCAAACCTCCCTCCTCTGCTCTCTCTGCAACTGTCTGGGGGCTTTGACTTCATTGCTGAAATCATTCCCTAACTGGCCCCCCTAGATATATATCACTCTCATCTGCTTCCAAATCATATTCTATACTTCCCATACAGTACTGTTTATGTTATTAGTGACTCTTGTTTTGCATTTTAAAACATTTGTAAAATTATAATGAAGTTGGAGACATAATGCAAAGACTTCCTCTCTTGAAACTATTTCTAACTTGTCACACACAAATAGTGACTTACTCCTTAAAAGTGGGATATTTATCTCTGACCAGAAAACACGTCATCAAGATCACATCATTACCTTTGGCATATTTCTAGCATGTACTCTCAAGATCCCATCCAAATGTCTAGTCTTGTCTCGACTTTTGAAAATCTCTACCTGTTTAAAGATAATGAGCTAGCCAGCATGGCTCCCCACTTAAATTTATCTGATATTCTCTTATTAAATCCATGACATAAATCTTTATCAGAGAGAGCCAGAGAAGTCTCTGGGTATTTTTTTATTGTGTTGTATTAAGTGGGACTTGAATTTGGATTTTTTTTGTTTTTTTTGCTTTTTATGTTTTTTAAAAATTTTTTATTGAATATCATCTTCATTTACATTGCCATGCTAAAACCTTTCCCAATTTCCCCCCTCCCCAAAGACCCCCAACCCCTCCTCTCTCCCCCTGCCTCTACGTATATGCCCCTCCAACGGACACACTCCCACCTCCCCACCTTGGTTTCCCTTTGTTGGGGCCTCTATACCTGACCAAGGACCATTCCTCCCACTGACACCTTAGTTGTTATGAGCCTTGCCATAATCACATAATTGCAGTGGTATCCCCCAGGCTTCTCCACGGCGAAATTGCTTATTCATTTACATCTGAATTTTTATGAAAAGATACTTTGAAATTATGCCAATATCTCATTTTAAAAATCATTCAATTCTTTTAAAAACATTTTTCTTATCTTCAGAGAGCCACAGGCTTCTCGTTTTGTCCAGTGAGTTCCAAGCCATCCCTATCAATGTTTTAACACTTAAATGATGGAGGGTATCACCAAAGCTGTTTACTTGATTATTTGAGCACTCTCTCATGTTTTAGACTTAGCTTGTATATGCTTTTCTAGTCTCAAATGTGGAACTCATCCATCTTTCCAGTCACCTTTGCTTCCTTCATATGTGAAATGGTGGACACCAAGACTGAGGTTCTAGGTACATAGAGTGCTCTTTAGTGGTTGCTCCCAACTGGTTGCACACTGGATGAAATTAAGGAATATCTGTGCATGCATATGGGGACATTTATAAAGACATGATCACATCTATTTTTCTATATCTTTACATATTGAAAATATGAACTCCTATGGATAATGCAGCTTCGATCTAAACACTATAGAATTCATTCCCATGTTTGTAATTCTGTTCTTTGACAATCAAAAACCAAGTTTCCACTATCCTGTGTTTGACTATCTGAGCAGGTCTGATTCTCAGATAATCTCCAATATCTATGGTTAGCACAACCTCAATGGATTCCAACCTTACTTAGACAGAATACTATACACTATCCAGCTACTTCCTCCCTGACTTTCATGGGCTTTGACAGTCCCTGTGAGGCTGATCCCTGTAGGATCCACCCTCACCATAAGAGTGCTGAGTCTCCACCCTTTTTTAATCTCTAATATAGATGGTTAGGAGATACCGTAAGGGTAATCTCATCATCTTCGTGAAACTCTGTGTTCTTTGATAGCCTTCTGCTGGGCAGAGAATGATCGTACTATATTGCCATTAACTTTTGTATCACCTTCATGAGAATATCCACACTCCTTACTCAGTAGAATATGGAAGTTTGTTTGCGTTCTGGCACAAGATTCTTCTTTATGACTAGAATCGCAATGCACTTGACCCAGTGCAACTCACTGAGCTAAGCAGTGCACAGTCCCACACTTCCCAGTACAGCATACAGCATCTCTTGTACTCCCCCATTATCAACCTCTGTTTCTCCTTCAGGGTGAGACCCAAGCATTGAGCAAAATAATCATTTTCCATGCTGTCTCCACCAAGGCACCCTTTCTCTACTCAGTACTGATATTTCTGTGCATCTTCTAGGAGCTTATATTCCCCAAGAGGTAGATGGTCAATGACTCAGGAAAGAATAAAGACTGTTATAACCACAAATTAGGATACACTGTATAAATGAACTAGACAGAAAATAGTTTATGGGGAATTGGGAAAGCCAGTACTTTAGAGTAAAGATTTCAATGAAGAGGTGGTAATTGATCTTGAAGAAAGGAAAATGACCAGCAAGGCAGAATCCTTGGGACAATGTTCTAGGGGGCAAATCCAAGAGATCTAACAGGGAATTAAGCTTTCAATGGAGGAACAGACAAGAAGTATATGCCAGAACAGCACAAGGCTTAGTAGATGTGAGACAAGACCAGGGAAGTCATGGTAAGAATTGTCCATTTTACTCCAACTACAATCAAACATCACTAGGGATTTAAGCAGGAGTATGGCGTGATTTGACTGCATTTAAAAAATATTTTATTAATTTTTGAGAATGGAAGGCAATGTATTTTGACCATATTCAATCTCAACTCTTTCTCTAACCCCTTCCAGTACCAACCCACACCTCTGTACTCCCAACTTCATGTACTTGAAAAGCCATCAGACTCCAATTTGTGGTGTTCATATACGCTAGGGAGTGGGGCCATTCACTGGAGTGTGGTTGAGCTAGGAGCCACACCCTTAATGAAAACCTGTACTCCTTTCCTTGGAAACAATCAACTGTCCATAGCTTTTCAGTTAAGATGGGGAGCTTGTGAATCCCTTCCCACTCCATGCTGAATTTTGGCTGGCTTGATCTTGTGTAGATCTTATGCAGGCAACTGCATGTGACATCATGAATGGAGTGGGCCTGTCATGTCCTGAAGGCATGTGTATCACTCTGGTCCTCCCTGATCTCTGACTCCTACAATCTGTTGTCATCGTCTACTACTACTACTACTACTACTACTACTACTACTACTACTACTACTACTATGAAGGTCCCTGAGCCTTGTGGAATGGTGTAGTATAGATGTCCCATTTGGGGACTATCACTCCATTGACAATTATTCTCAGTCCTTTGGCCAGTTGTGAGTCTCCACATTAACCATCATGCACTACACAAAGAACCTCCTCTGATGATGTCCTAAAGCTTCACTAATCTATTCTTATAGAGATACTAATTTAGAGGGCAGTTTGATATGTCTATTTGGTGGAATCATAGCAGTAGGTTCACTTCTGGGAACTGTGAGCTCTCAAGCAAGATTTACAGTATCTCCCACGTGTTCCTCCCATGGAACTGGCCTTGAATACTGTCATGGAGCAGTTGGTTATCCCCACAGCATTCACAACACCACTACTGTATTCAGGTGCATAGCTTGTAATCACACCAGTCATTAATACAGGGTTCAGAGATTATGAGTAAGAGTGTTCATGACTCTGGTCCTCCTGGACCCCCATAAGCCTGCATAATACATTCATACACTATGAAAGCTCGCCAGCAGGGAAGCTTCCTGATAAGTGCCAGTTTGATTTCTCTTTGTTCTGTGACCAATGTGTATGTGGGGTCAAGTTCAGTTGGACAACTAAGAGCACTGGAAATAACCTGTATTGTTTTGGGGTAATTCAGGACACCAGTGACCAACAACTTAAAGGAAGGTATCCTACATCTGGGATTGGGCTTTAAATTTGGCAACCTGTATTTATTCTATGTAGGGTAATTCCGATATATATATACACACATATATATATATATATATATACACACACACACACATATATATATACACACACATACATATGTATATATACATACGTATATATACATATGTATACATACATATATATAATATAGTATACAGTGTACACTGTACACTGTATGTTATATGTTATATGTTACAAAAACAAAAACTGGGTTGGAAAGATAGCTCAGTGGTTAAGAGCACTGATTGCTCTTCCGAAGGTCCTGAGTAAATCCCAGCAACCACATGGTGACTCACAATCATCTGTAATGAGATCAGACGCCCTTTTCCGGTGTGTCTGAAGACAGCTACAGTGTACTTACATATAATAAAAAATAAATCTTTGAAATAAAATAAACAAACAAAAACAAAAACTACAAGTGATGACCTATTAGAAATTTGTGAAATTTCTTTTCTTTGATTCTTGACATTCAGCAAATAACTAAGCATTTACTGAGCGGCCATAAGACAACATTTGGAATGAGTTCTTACATGAGTCATATGAGGCTGGGGAGTTGGCTCAGACCGTAAAGTGTGTGTCGGATGAGCATGACGCCTAAACGTGGATCTCCAGCAACATCTTGTGAAGAAGCCTGGTACAGCCATGTGTATCTGCAGTCACAGTGCTGAAGAGATGGATAAAGGATGATCCCTAGAGATGGCTAGCCAGACTGTCAAAACAAATCTGAAAGGCCCAGGCTCAGTGAGAAGCTGTGTAAAAAATAACGTGGAGAACAATTGAGAAGACATTCAGTGTCAGCCTCTGACCTCTATACATGTGTGTGCACATGCATACACTCACATATACATACACATGTACACATATAAACACATATACATATATACATGTAATATACACGCACAATATATACAAGCACATACACATATACACACATATACACATATACACATAATATACACACACAAAAACACACAATACATGCATAGAAATATATACACATGATATACACATACATACACATATACATGAATAAAAACATACATACATACATACATACACACATAACATAAATATACACACATACACATGTGCACATAATACACACACTTGCACACATATACACACAAATGTTACATATATATATATATATATATGTATACAGAGAGAAAGAGAGAGAGAGAGAAAATAAGTCATATGAGACAGCTAACCGTAAGTACTAAATTAAATTGTATTTAGTTCTAAACCATGTTATTACTGTAATAAGGTTATTTTTTACATATTTATTGAATATGAGAAATTCCAAATCTCTTATATTTTCTGTTGAATTTCACTAAAATGTAACACAGGATCAACACGTGCAAATCTACATAACTGTGGCTACATATGAAGTAATGTACTATGATAGTCAATTTAGTAAATATATGTGAAGAAAGGACTATTTAAAATAAGTCAAATTATGAAAACAGATATTAGAGAGTGTGCTATATCAAAACACTGACAGTGATTAATAACAGCCCCAAAAGGTATTTTCCTATCTTCTCATCCCTTCATTCCCCCTCTCTCTCCTGTCACAACAGTTGCAAATGATTAGCTCAGCAGTCGTTTCTCTGTGAACTAACAAGAAGTATGAAAGATAGTGCCTCGGGCTGTCAGTAAATGTTATAAAGCATCAGAAGAAACCAATTAAAATAGAAATAAAGTGAAGATGAGGTAGAGGTATTTACCTAGTGTGAAAACTGTGAACCACAAAGGAAGAAAAGAAATAGCCTTGACTACAAAAATGTAAATGTTATTAAAGCATCAAAAATACTAATTAAAATGGAAATAAAGTGAAAATGTGGTAAAAATATTTATAATAATTGAGCTGTTAAGTGGCCGATACATTCCTTTAAACTATCATTTCCCTATTCATAAGAACATCTGGTTATTTGTATTGTACAGGAAGACATTTTAAGTAATTGTAGCAAACATGATACAATGGCTCACAAGCTGAAGGCTTTGAACGGTTGAGCGAGCTGGGACTATCCGACAGCTCTTTGGTGTATTTCAAGAAGCTTCACTTCCCCTCCATATAACACACTTTGAGAATTGTGTTTTTTCTATGAGAGAAGATGTGTAGCAAACATGACACAGAATGTACTCGACGCACGCGCTTTTCATCAGAGAAATGTCTAAAGACTTAGAAAGAGCAGGTAGACCTCTGGGAATTATAAAGCAATGCACGCTTGTCAACATTCTTTTTTATTTACACAGTGTTATCACCTCTCTGGCCTTCTGGGAAAATGTCATTTGTAAATCATCAGATTATTATTTTATGCCATTTTTAAACTAAAACTGAAGAATTGACAGAAATGGTCACCAGCAGAATTTAGCAGAAGACTTAATGGTGGACTCTGAAATATCAAAGGGATAATGAAGGAGTATGCAATTCCATTATCGTCTAATAGACGTTATTATTAAGATAGACATATCATTAGTCCATTATTATTAAAGTAGACATACTAACTTGACAACTCAATTCAAGTGGACTAAATTTTTTCAAATCAAGTTATCACAGTTCACCCAATATGATATGGGTGATGTGAGTTTAATTAGTAATCCATCATCTTTTCTAAAAGTCATATCCAACCCCCTAGTTTAACCATGGCATTATAGAAAATGAGATTTAACAATTCTAAGCAACCTTCTCTTAGAAATGGAAGAAAGTTTCCTAATAGAATTGGTGACGTTAGTAATCCTCCTTTTTCTGTTCCTAAATGGGGTGTGTGCGTGTGTGTGTGTGTGTGTGTGTGTGTGTGTGTACACTCTTACATGTACATTTTCATCCATGATACTGGTGCAAGGAGAGCAGTAGCGCTCGTGATTACAGGGGGAAAACATTAGCAAAGTATTCGAGAACAGAATTCATCAAATGCACCCATCAATAAAACTTACATGACTTTATCAATTAAAATTTAATCCATACCTACATTTGTTTAATACTGAAAATTAATACTGAAGAAAATCATATTATTTAAAATTAAAACAGTCAAAATTCAGCGTCCACTCATGCTTCTAAAACTCTCTAAAGAAGAGAACATTGCTGAATTTTCTCAGTGACCAAAAGCACACATTTTAAAGAAATGCTTCGTCAGCATTGTTCTTAGTGAAGATCTGATTATGTTTCTCCCATGATGAAGAATAAGGCAAGCATGTCTTTTTCTAGCTATGCAATAAGGGCGAAAATGGAAATAAATGCATGAAGATTAAAAGAGAGTAAGAGTATGACATTCTCAAAAGAATCAATAAAATATTGTATTTTTAAAGGTAGGTAATAAAGCTATTGTTATTTGTACATGAACTATCTGTTTAGAAAATTCTAAGAAATTTATAAAACTCTGTGCTTAGCTGCACAGGATTGGGTATGTCAACCTTCCATCACAAATGGAGGAGGGTCCTATGAGGCACATCTCTCCCTGGGGAGCCAATGGAAGCTAATGGTGGCTGAAGGAAGTGTAGTTAACTTCTTCCATGCTGTGGCCACAGATAAGTTGTCCAGGAGTAAACAAACAAATGATTTCCACAACGGTATAGGATGCAAAATATTTTTTTTTAAAAATGACATTTACGTGTAGTAGTAATGAATGGGTAGACCTAGAAGTTTTAAAAATGCAATATTATTTATAATCACAGTAATGAATCAAAATATTAGAGATAAATTTCAATGATGCAGTAGACGCAAATCTAACATTGTACTGTAACTGTAATACTTTTACAATCTGTGGTTTTGGTATCAAAACTAGTACAATCTTATATTTCCCTTTAACAATTAATTTTAGCCACAGTTGTTTAGTGTATAAGATAGAAGCCATCATAATAGAGATAAAATTCAATTAAATATGCCTCTTTTAGTCTACAGGATTTTCTCTTTTTTTCCCCCTTTATTCATTTATTTATTTATTTGCTTTACATCCCAATTGTAGCCCCCTCCTCCCAGTCCCACGCTTACAAATCCCTCTCCTTATCCGGTTCCCTTCTCCTTGGACCCCGCCTGGGTACCACTCCTCCATAGAACATCACGTTGCAGCAGGACTAACTGCATCTTCTTAAGTTGAGGCCCAGCCAGGCTGTCCCGTCAGGGGAAGGGGATTGTCCAAAGTCAAACAACAGGTCAGGGACAGCCCCGCTTCAATTGCTAGGGGACCCACATGAAGACCAAGCTGGACATCTTCTACAAGTGTAGTCTGCAGTATTTTTAATATACTTATTACATTTTAATATATATAAGTATATATTTAATATACTTATACAATTTAAATTCTCACTTTCATGTGTTTTGTGTCCTTAATCAGAAGCTTTTGATACAGCATAATGAATTCCCATTAGTAACTTTAACTTTTGTTTGTCTGGAGATTTTTATTATTTCCATCTCATTTCTGAAGGACAGTTGAGACAGATAAACCATCTTTGGTTAAGCATCCTACTTCTCCTTCAACTCTTTAATGGTCTGTTCTTTTTCCTGGCTCGAAGGCTAAGGGTTGAGAAATCTGAACATTATATTAGGACTTTCTAGTAGGATCTATTTCTGTCTTTTCTTGATTTCCATTATTTCTGTCTTTGATTTTAGTGAATATATGATTATATTGGCCCTCATAAATGTCTTCAATATGTACAGAGATTGTAGTTGAAAATATAATAAAGTTTTGATTTGATAAATTTAAATTCTGAAGTACAGAGATATTTCTGCTTATGGTTTAGAAAACTCAATGAAGTAAAGATTAATACCAATTCTCAGTTTCACTGTAATTCTTATCAAAAGCCAGATAATACTCTTTATAGATAATTTTAGCCTTGGTTGTTTTAATAAGGGCAAATCATCATTTGTATAGAAATGTAAAAGAACTAGGAAAGCCAAGACATTTATAAAATGTAAGAACAGAGGGGAACCAGTGTTAGAATTACTTCATGGATATATTATTTAAGAGTGTAATGATAACTAGTGAGAGAAGGGATGAGTCAGTCAGTGGAATAATAACAAAATAATCCCAATATCTCCTCTAAGAGGTTCAGTGCCAAAGGCTCAAATGCAGCAGAGGGTAAGTGTCCAGAGTTGGACTAACTGGGCATAGAAACCCATGATGATGATGATGATGATGATGATGATGATGATGATGATGATGATGATAAAACTTGACTAAAGACTCCCAACATATGTAAAAATAACCCAAGTTGATGGAGGAACTAGTACATGTATTATGTCAAACTCTAATTTATTTTTGAAAATATAGACTATCTAAAGCTTTAAGATCTAAAAGAGGGCAGCCTTGTCTAGTCCCTGATTTTAGTGGGATTGCTTCAAGTTTCTCTCCATTTATTTTGATGTTGGCTACTGGTTTGCTGTAGATTGCTTTTACTATGTTTAGGTATGGGCCTTGAATTCCTGCTCTTTCCAAGACTTTTAGCATGAAAGGATGCTGAATTTTGTCGAATGCTTTTTCAGCATCTAATGAGATGACCATGTGGTTTTTTTCTTTCAGTTTGTTTATGTAGTGGATTACATTGATGGATTTCCGTATATTGAACCATCCCTGCATCCCTGGGATGAAGCCTACTTGATCATGGTGGATGATCGTTTTGATGTGCTCTTGGATTCGGTTAGCAAGAATTTTATTTAGTATTTTTGCATCTATATTCATCAGAGAAATTGGCCTGAAGTTCTCTTTCTTTGTTGGATCTTTTTGTGGTTTAGGTATTAGCGTAATTGTGGCTTCAAAGAATGAGTTGGGCAGTGTCCCTTCTGTCTCTATTTTGTGGAATAGTTTGGAGAGTATTGGTGTTAAGTCTTCTTTGAAGGTCTGGTAGAATTCTGCACTAAAACCATCTGGTCCCGTACTTTTTTTGGTTGGGAGGCTTTCTATAACCCCTTCTATTTCTGCCCTCTCTCTCCATATCTTTTCAATATAGTACTTGAAGTTCTAGCAAGAGCAATTAGACAACATAAGGAAGTCAAAGGGATACAAATTGGAAAGGAAGAAGTGGAACTATCATTATTTGCAGACGATATGATAGTTTACCTAAGCGACCCAAAAAACTCCACCAGAGAACTTCTACAGCTGATAAACAACTTCAGCAAAGTGGCAGGTTATAAAATTAACTCAAGCAAGTCAGTGGCCTTCTTGTACTCAAAGGACAAGCAGGCTGAGAAAGAAATTAGGGAAATAACACCCTTCACAATAGCCACAAACAACATAAAGTATCTTGGCGTAACTCTAACCAAACAAGTGAAAGATCTGTACAACAGGAACTTCAAGTCCTTGAAGAAAGAAATCGAAGAAGACCTCAGAAGATGGAAAAATATTTCTTGCTCCTGGATTGGCAGGATCAATATAGTAAAAATGGCCATTTTGCCAAAAGCAATATACAGATTCAATGCAATCCCCATCAAAATCCCAACTCAATTCTTCATAGATCTAGAAAGAGCAATTCTCAAATTCATCTGGAGCAACAAAAAACCCAGGATAGCTAAAACTATTCTCAACAATAAAAGGACTTCTGGGGGAATCAATATCCCTGACTTCAAGCAGTACTACAGAGCAATTGTGTTAAAAACTGCATGGTATTGGTATAGCAACAGGCAAGCAGATCAATGGAACAGGATTGAAGACCCTGAAATTAACCCACAGACTTATGGTCTCTTGATCTTTGATAAAGGAGCCACAACCATCCGATGGAATAAAGATAGCCTTTTCAACAAATGGTGCTGGTTCAACTGGAGGTCAACATGCAGAAGAATGCGAATTGACCCACTCTTATCTCTTTGCTCTAAGATCAACTCCAAGTGGATCAAGGACCTCCACATAAAACCAGACACACTGAAACTATTAGAAAAGAAACTTGGGAAGACCCTGGAGGACTTGGGCACAGGGGAAAAGTTCCTGAACAGAACACCAATAGTGTACGCACTAAGATCAAGAATCGACAAATGGGACCTCATAAAATTACAAAGTTTCTGCAAAGCAAAGGACACTGTCCGAAGGACAAAACGGCAACCAACAAAGTGGGAAAAGATCTTTACCAACCCCACATCCGACAGAGGGCTAATATCCAATATATACAAAGAACTCAAAAAGTTAGACCGCAAAGAACCAAATAACCCTATCAAAAAATGGGCCATAGAGCTAAAAAAAGAATTTTCACCAGAAGAAATTCGGATGGCCGAGAAACACCTTAAGAGATGTTCAACATCATTAGTCATCAGGGAAATGCAAATCAAAACAACCCTGAGATTCCACCTCACACCAGTCAGAATAGCTAAGATTAAAAACTCAAGAGACAACAAGTGCTGGCGAGGATGTGGAGAAAGAGGAACACTCCTCCACTGTTGGTGGGATTGCAAAATGGTAAAACCGCTCTGGAAATCAGTTTGGAGGTTCCTCAGAAAATTGGGCATGGCACTTCCAGAGGACCCTGGCATACCACTCCTGGGCATATACCCAGAGGATTCCCCTACATGCAATAAAGACACATGCTCCACTATGTTTATAGCAGCCTTGTTTATAATAGCCAGAAATTGGAAGGAGCCCAAATATCCCTCAAAGGAGGAATGGATACAGAAAATGTGGTATATTTATACAATGGAATACTACTCAGCAATTAAAAATAATGAATTCATGCAATTTGTAGGTAAATGGTTAGACCTGGAAAATATCATCCTGAGTGAGCTAACCCAATCACAAAAGAATGCACATGAACTGCAATCACTGATAAGTGGATATTAATGAGCCCAGAAGCACTAAATACTCAAGACACAAATAGCAAGTCAAATGATTCCCAAGAAGAAGAAAGGAGAGGACCCTGGGCATGTAAAGATTGCATCCAGTTTAGTAAAGAAACCGAGGGGGGAGGGGGAATGATTGGGGAATAGTTGGGGGGAGAAGAACTATGGGAACTATGGTGGGTGGGAACTGGGAAAGGGGAAAGCCTTTGAAATGTAAACATAGAATATAGAAAATAAAAATAACTAAAAAAAAAAAAGATCTAAAAGAGGTATCGTTGACACTGAAGACCTGGCTCATAGAAAAACTGATGTGTAGGCTTCATCAAAATGGAAACCTCTTGGCCTGGGGGAAATGCTGTTATGAAGACTAAAAGGCACACTACCTACCTCACTAAGAATTAATGTCTGGAATATATAAAGAACCTTCAGTATGAATACTGCAATATGCCCCCCCCAATTAAGGGACCCCTCATGGCAGTGAATATACATTTGAGAAGCACATAAGAGACAGAATTGTTTATTCATCGGGGCAATGTAAACTAAGGCTTCATTAAGACACCATCACAGCCAGTAAGATGTTTGCAAGACCACAGTAGAAAAAATAATACATGTTGCTATTAGAATGGTAACATAGCAACATTGTTCTGGAAAAAAACGTTTGACATTTCTTAAAACATGAAACTACCGGAGAAACCCCTTGGAAATGTATATCCTCTAAATGAAAACACTCTTTACACCAAAACCTGTACATAAAATGTGCAGTGGGATCCTTACTGATAGCTAGACCTGGAACAAGCCAGTCACCACACAGTTGTGAAGAATTAATCATTTATAGCCCTGGTGTCACCCGGCAAATGAAGGTGCAAGCTATGGAAATGCACAGGAGATGAGCCTGGACCAGGCTCAACTGAGAAGGGCCCATTCCCACTGGCTATGTACTGGATGGGGCTATTTATATAAAATTCTTGACATGATGAATCTAAAGAATATAGAACAGATTTGTGTTTCCTGGAGCTAAGGAGGAGGTGAGGCAGGGGGAAAATGAGTGTGGCTATAAGCAGCACCAGGAATCCTGGTGAAGACAGAAATCTGTTGTTACTTGATCCCAGTTGTGATGTAGGATGGTTTGGTAAGATGCTAACACTGGGGAAACAAGGAAAGGGTCGCATGATACATGAGCTCCTTTCTAATTACTTATTAGAATTGCATCAGAATTTACAGTTCTTCATAAATATATATCTTAATTTAAACCTTAGGCTGTTATTTTTTATAAAGCACTGTGCCCATTTATGTGTAAAAGCTCCTTTCTCCCACACAGTGATACATGCTTCCTATTTCAGTTCCTCAGAACATATCTTCTATAATCAGTTGCATAATTACCTTCCTGCTGTTCTTAAAATGAACCAAATCATTTAAAAATTTTATCTTTTAAAGCAAACTGGGAAATAGAGCTGGTTGTACATATATTCAGTTTAGGACATTGGATTTGACATGAACATCTCTGAAATATTAATGTGTGAATATTTAAAATAATTAAAATGTTTATAAGATAGCTGTGACTGTTCTCATGTGAGCAAAGCTTCATTTATGAAGTAAACTCCACAAAGTCCTTTCTTGTTCCTCAATATCCGCATTGAATCTAGAGCTACCTAACATTTTTACTGGCTGAAGCTGAAGTCTAAAACTTTATCTTTTATCTCTATGTATATGAACATATATATGTATATGTATATATATATGTATATTTTAAAAATAATTTCATTGAAAATTTATAAAAAGAAACATATATCACATTTTTTTTGCTCTGAAAACTTTATTCTCATGCTTGCCTATGTTAAACATACAAGAATATGCTCATAGCTTTATAATCTGTCTCTTTTAATAAAGATGAGAATATATGTTAATCCCTAGCCTAGGATCTCTATAAAATATCATAAATCAAAGAAATGAAAGCTAGAAATAAGATTCTTAAATTTTTTCTGCCTTGCTCTCAATAATATATCTAGTGACTATGGAAATTCAATATACAGGGGCTAAGGAGAGGGCTTATTTGTTAAACCACTTGCCTTGCAAGATAGAAGACCTAAGTTCAATTCTCAGAGCCTATATAAATGCCAGACATATGGTGTGGGTGTCTGTAGTCCTGGAAATAAGGACTTGACACATGAGGACAGGAGAATCCCTGGAAACTGTGGACCACTAGCCTATGTGACAGAGAAATCAAGAAAGACCCCGTGTCAGACTAGGCGTGCGCGCGCGCGCGCGCACACACACACACACACACACACACACACACACAGTGACATTTAAAACCCAAGCTGCTAGGGAATCTTATCTCTTCTTACTTAACTTTTTTATTGATTCTTTGTGAATCTCACATCATGCACCAAATCCCACTCATCTCTCTGTCACTTCGTACCTGCTCTCCATCCTTATGACCTCCCCTCCCCCCCAAAAAAATGGAAAAAAATCTCTCTGTGGAATCTGTAATTTGTGACAGTGTGTTCCCTGGTATACCCCTTTGTCTGCACGTTGCTTACAAGTAGTTCTTTACAGTGATGTGTTGGTCTGGTTCAAGGTCTCTGACTTCTGCTACACTATCAATACTGGAACCTCACTGGGACTCCTTTCCAATATGCTGTTGTTGGTCTGTGTCATGGAGATCCTGCTCCTTTGGAGCTATAAGACATACTCCAGCAGTTCATATATGGGGTAGATGTTGGGGTGTGCCCACTCTGAGGCCTGGATCTGGGTCTTGTGGTAGCTGGGCTGGCCAGCCTGCCAGCTCTTCCGCACTCACACCCTCAGGGTGAGCTCTCCAGAAATGCTCATGCTAGCGGTAGCCCTTGGGCAGGCTCTCCTGAGTGCTTCGATAGGTGAGGGGCAGGGACAGCTCCCCTACTCTCATGCTCCAGAGACCAGCTGGAGGTATCTGTATCGGGGAGCATCTTTCCCTCACCCATGCCATCACTTAATAGACAAGTTCTTCCATGTTCATTCCCTTGGGACCATCTCACCTTACCCCTGTCACCAGGGTCAGCTCTTTGTTGCCCAAGCAAGATATAGGACCTGCTCCCAAGTGCAACAGCTGGTCAGGGGTGGGGACTCTTATTACTCTAGGGCTAGCTCTCCTGCTTACTATAAGATGCAACAGGTGGTTGGGGATGAGGGATTTTCTTAATCAGATTATGTGAGGTAAATAGACACACCCTAAATCTAGGCCGCCATTTCTAGTGGCAGCCCATATCTAAGGGCATGAGAAAAGAAAGCTTTTTGCTTTTGCCTGCTTGTCCTTACTCTTGTTGGCAAGTTTAATTATACTGTTGCTGTGGCTAGATTCCAGTGTAGACTGGAAATCAGCAGTAGCTCAGGGATCATCAGTGTCTCTGCTGAGCAACTACTAGATACTTGAATTTCCCATCAGGAGTTAACCCATGTTGGACTACCCAGCCCCATGGTCTGTAAGCAAATTCGATAAATTCCCCCTCTTAATACCCGACAACAAAAACATTTTTTATTCTATAAATTCTATTCCTTTAGAGAATATATATTAATATGAACACATTAACACATTTGAGTTCTAAAAGGAATAAAATTTATACTCGCAGGAGTCTCCATTTTCTACCTGCTTGTATAGTCTTTCTACACTCTTTAAAGCAATGTCAATGTTTTTAGTCAATGCTCTCCATATATGGAAGGGGAAAATTTCCCATTGGTGCAAAGGTGAAACTCAGGAGATATTAAGCTCCTAGCTGTAGTTGTAATTTTATATTTACTTCTTTTTATTTGATCAATATAATCATTATGATCGGGAATCAGGATAGGAGGATTACTCATTTTTAATTCTATACCCCTGTTTTAAGTTTGGCACACCAACTTATTGCCTCTAAGACCATACTTGCATCTGAAATCCACAAAAGGGGAACAATAAGAGTTATGTGTCCCACCCCATTTCCCCTTTCTGTCTTTTTTACACATATCTTACTACTCACTATGTAGTTCTGGTTGTCTTGAAATTTACAGAGAGCCACCTGCTTCTGCCTTTGGAGTTGGAGGTATAAAGGGATAAAGGGTGTTCTATCATGCTTGGGTAATATCTACCAATGATTATAATACCAATCATTTAATCTTTAAAATATAACAAATTTCAAGTGCCCATAACAACATCAACTCATAAATACATGACATTTAGTTACATTTATTTCAGACCTTGAGTGGAGTGTGTGTATGTGTGTGTGTGTGTGTGTGTGTGTGTATTTATATTTATATGACCATGATCAATTAGAGGGAAATCATGGCATTTTACCCTTCTGAGGTTAAGAATTCTGCATCATTAAAACAAGTTTTAATCCTATTAATATAGCACACACATGCATGCACACACTAAATCTTACTGCATTTTTTATTTTATTGAAAAGAAAGAACATAGATAATGTTTTTAATTTTCATGCATCTTTAACAAAAACATTGTTGGACTTCTTCAAATCCTTTTTTTCCCCTGTGGTTCTCAGAACATACAGGACTAGACTAGAAAGATAGTTCATGGTAGATCACTTGCTGGGCATGTTTGAATCCTATGTTTGATCCCTAGTGGAGACAGGCAGAGAGGTAGGGGGAGGAAGAAAGAGAGAGAGTTCACTGGGAAATCTAAGATGAATGGATCAAAGGTATCTCCTTTTCTTCCCCCTTATATGGAATTAAAGTGGTCAATTACACAAAACTAAGAATAAATCTACAGAAGCTTAGAAAATGTCCATGTTACTATGGGATGTTCTGAAAAATTAAAATTGTTAGATTGAGACAAAACCAAAGGGAGAAATCTCCAGTCCAAAGGAAAGGGATTAAGAGAACACATTACTGGAGCAGAACATGAGCTTGATGTTCTTAGAGCCTGGAAGGAAATCCTGAGCCACAGGGCATGGCTGCCAATCCCAGTGAGAAGAGCTCAGGGCAACCAAAGAACATCAGCACTTATATTTGGAGCAATGGGCTCCATGGTTTGTCTTGAAGGTAACAGTAGTTGCCCATGTGCTACAGGAGTCCATGATGCTCCCAAGGTGTGAACTGGAACAAGATGGAGAAATGGGACCATGTCCTGGTGTCATAGTCAGGGTTTCTATTCCTGCACAGAACACCATGACCAAGAAGCAAGTTGGGGAGGAAAGGGTTTATTCAGCTTACACTTCCCACATTGCTGTTCATCACCAAAGGAAGTCAGGACTGGAACTCAAGCAGGTCAGGAAGCAGGAGCTGATGCAGAGGCCATGGAGGTATGTTTCTTACTGACTTGCTTCCTCTGGCTTGCTTAGCTTGCTTGCTTATAGAACCCAAGACTACCAGCCCAGGGATGGCACCACCCACAATGGGCCCTCCCCCTTGATCACTAGTTGAGAAAATGCCTTACAGCTGGATCCCATGGAGGCTCCTTATCCGAAGCTCCTTTCTCTGTGATAACTACAGCTTGTGTCAAGTTGATACTCAAAACCAGTGTACCTGGTATCCAAAAATGACTACTCAAGAGTGACAGATATCTACATTCTACAAATGAAAGAAAATAGGTGACTTCCATCCTTCTGAGTTAGAGTTCCTTCTCTTGACATGGTCATCTTCATGCTATCCATTTTACTGGTCACAACATACTTTCTCCTTCAAGACTGAAGAAAACACTATATATATACATATTATATTTTTTCTGTGTATGTCTATGGATGAGGATCTGAGCTCAATCCATAACTTGGCTGTTGGTTTGCTTGTGTCTTAAGAAACAAAGGTATGCAGCTTAAGTTTTTTTGTTTAATTGTTTTAATTTGTCTCTAGAAGGATCCTCCATACTGATTTCCATGGTGGCTGCATATTTTCCCACAATGTGTAAAGATTCTTTTTTTGTTTGTTTGTTTGTTTTGTTTTTAAATAACTTTGACAGTGTTTGTAGTAGTGGGCTATTTCAAAAGTACTTTGGGGACATTCTAAAGCTAAAGACAAAACAAATTTTTGTGCTTAACAATGCCTTAAAAAATGTTTCTTTTCTTTTGGATCTTATGATTTATCTCCAGAGCTTAGAACAGGGCTTGGCATTTAGCTGATGGTTACTGTTCATTTGTTCAAGCTGATAGAAGTATAGTAAATGAAACTGTTCAATGCTTCCAGAATATAAAACACTAAGAGCTCAGCGAGATTCAACGGAGCCGCTTGTGAGAGATAAAGCCAGGGCACTGGAAGGGAACACCCAGTTAGCATAGGAATGAATAAATCTTTCATCAAGGAAACAAATGCACAAATACACTCTACATTCAAAAATGTATTGTATGACAAATGAACATTTCACATTAGTTTCACATGCTGGGCATGCCCTGCGCTTAGATTTAGTGCTGTATGGTCTTAACTGTTTTTATATCTGAATTAGTTTTGCCATGTGGTCTGTGGAGTAAAGAGCATATGCTTTGAGTATAAAACTTAGACCTCCTGGCACATCCTTACCATAAAGAGTAGAATTCTTGGCTGCTACCCACCACCAAGCCTGATGCTCCACCTACCTAATAACTGTAACCCCTGTGTGCCAGAAAGAGCCAATCCCTATGCTGTGAGGGTACCCAGGCCTGAGGGACTTAGACATTCAGTGACCGATACAAAGCACCCTGTAGTGAGCTTCCATGAAAAATGTGTTTGTGGGGATGGGGGTTCTTGTTCATGTCCTTTAGGAACAAGGACTCAGTTTTTTCCTGTTGTGCTGGGTCCACAATACTACACTGTGAGTCCTGCATCTCTAGGGTCTTCCACTGTCTTCTATTTCAACTGTCCCCAGAAATACTTTTAATAACTCTTTTGAAGCGGGCGCAAACTTTCTCTGTCAAAGACCAGAAAGTAAAATAAAGTAAGGACACATATCTTTGGTGGTCCTACGGTTTCTGTGGCAACTACCAACTCTGCTAGTATAACAGAAAACAGCCCTGGGCAGCACGCTAACGAATGAACCTGGCCAGGTTCAGTAAAGCTGTTTGTGCTTTGTGACAGTTCTCACATGTCAGTAAAAAAATTCTATGGTTTTAATTTTTTTCCATCTACTAAACAGCTGAAAAACATTTTTAGTTCCTAGGCTTTAAGAAAAACAGCAGCCTGAATTTTGGCCCCTAAGCTATAATTTCACGAGTTTTCTAAGTAAAGACGTGTTTGGGAAGCAGGAGCTATGGGCTAGATCACTAGGGAGAGAAATGCCATACAGAGGGGTTACCACAATGAACACAGCTCGGTTGATGCAGGGACACTTGGTGGGTTCCATCAGTCATTTCACTGACCCTGTAAAAACCCCTCCTTGTCCTGAGACACTCAGCAGAATTCCACTTACATAGTGAAGACATTAGAACGGGCCCATATTAAAAATCATTCAATGTTCTCCGTTGCCAATTTTATTATCACTACAGTCTCTATCGTTTATTCTCATAGCTGTAATAGTATGATCTTGAGCGGATCTTTTTTTTTTTCCTCTCAACCATTGTGTTCTGTGATTATTAAGGTGGGGATGATTTTTTTATTGAATATAATCTTCATTATATTTCAAATGGGAAAACCTTTCCCAGTTCCCCCCCTCCCCGAAAACCTCCAACCCCTAACTCCAAGTAAATGCTCCTCCACCCAACCCACTCCCAACCTCCCCCCCACCGCTCGATTTCCCTTTGTTGGGGCATCTATTGAGCCTTCACCTGACCAAGGTCCACTCCTCCCACTCATGCCCAATAAGGCATTCCTCTGCCATATTGGAATGGGGCCATATGTACCCCTTTTGGCTGGAAGCATATGTACCCCTTGGTTGATGGTTTAGTCCCTGGGAGTCCTGAGGCATCTGGGTGGCCTACATCATTGTTATTCCCATGGGGCTCTAGAACCCCCTTCAGCTCCTCTGGACCACCCTCCAATTCCTCCACTGGGGACCCCATGCCCAGAAATGGTTGGCTGCTAATATCTGTCTCTGTATGTGTAAGACTCTGGCAGGGCCCCTCCAGAGACAACCATAACAGGCTCCTTTTGATATGCACTTCTTCTCATCCATAATATTGTCAGGGGTCTGGTGACTATTTATAGGATGAATCCCCAGGTAGGGCAGTCTCTGGGTGGTCTTTACTTTAGTCTCTACTCCGCACTTTGTCACCTTTATTGCTCCTGTGAGTATTTTGTTCCCTTTCCCAGAGGAACCAAAATGCTTATCTAACAGATTCTCCTGGGATCTCCAGAGTCTAGCATGAAGGAGCTTTGCATTAACTTTTCATAAAGCCCCGACGTGAGTTGCATGACCTTCCTTGAAGTTGCAAATATATTGTCTAGACACTAGGGATACAGAAAGCTCACTCCTACTGATCAGCAGTTGCTCCCATAGTCCATAAGACCCAAACCACAAAGGCTAAGAGGTGTTATGTGGCCATGGTTGTATTTGCACCCTAAAGCAAAACATGTCTGGAATGATTTGTTTGAGTGTGGGCTGCCAAGTGTTTTCTCCAAATGGTCAGGCAGCAAGTATTTAAGTTTTATTAGTAGTATGACCTTTTACTTTATTTATTTATATAATTATTCAGTGTTCCTGATATAACATGACATGAACAATGAGCAAATGAATAGACAATTGAGTGGGGTTTCCGAAGCAAGAAGAAAGGCCAATTTGGACCAAAGGTCATGATCCCATAGTGTGCTGACCACAGTCTCAGAACATTACTAATACATACTTTTCTTTGTCATCAACTTCCTTGCTTAGGAAACTGGGCAATGGCTACTTCTTCAATACCAGCTAGTTATACAGTCTGTAGTCAGTTTGGCGGAAGTAGGTAAAGCCAAGGTCAGATAGTCTCTGCTCAGTGGTTTTTCCTTTGGAGGTTCTCTTACCCTGTCTTCTAGCCTCAGTATTCTTTCTCTGAAGCTCTGTTTCAGAGTGAGATAATAATTTCTGGCTCAAAGAATAAACAAGATGTATCATATAGATTTGTGTTAGTATGAACATGTATTGAATAGTCTACACTGGGTAACTTTAGCATGCAAGTATATATTTCATGTACTTCTGGGGTAGATCTTTAAACATTTGTGTTTCCCACAAAATGACTTGTCTGTTGATAGCCACTCAACTGAGAAATCTGTCACTGTAGACTTCTTACTTGAAATCAACTGCTACAGCCTATCAGATGCCAAGTCCCAAAGAGTGAACTACATTAAAGACTTCCAAAAACACACTGTTCACCATCCCGATCCCTACCGCTTTTACCACGGGATCCTTCAATGTTGTGGTTGGATGTACAGCTCCCTTCCTCTGCTTTGACTCAGACGACTTCATTCTTTAAATGCTAAAACAAGTTTACTAAATTAATATCATAAATAACAAGCAGTCTTCCTTGTCAATATAGTTCCTTCAAATATTTTGAGTAATGAGCAAAATCTCTTGTGTGACAATATGAGTCCTTTATGTATTGCTATCTGCAACTTTCAATATTTCACTTCCTGTACTCAACACACGTTTCACATACTTTGCATTATAGTCCTAGAAAACCATGCACAGTTTTGACCTTTTCTTTCTCTTTTTGTGTACATATGTGTGTAAGTATATGCATGTATGTGTTGCATGTGTGCATATGTGTGCTCGTGTGTATAAGTGGGTGATAAGTTTGTGTGACTCTCCATGTATGCTTTGTGTGTGTGTGTGTGTGTGTGTGTGTGTGTGTGTGTCTGCTACCTCTGCTTCCCCAAGATTCCACTCAGGTGTGAGTCACCTACCAGGAGAGATATTCTGGTACCGTCCCTAAGGTAGAGGCCACCTAGTGGCCTCTGTGTCTTTTGTGCTCCTTCCCTGCATCTCCTTTATATACTACACTTCCTCTCTCCCCCCCCCGACCCCCCGTGCATCATTACTCCTCCCACTGAAGAGCTATAATGTCACTTTTTTATTGCTATTGTAGCACTTGCCATGGTCTCTGCAATTAAGTGTACACTCAGCAATATTTGTAGGATGAATTAATGCAGCAAAATTAGCCTATTTATCTTCGTAATTACATAACAACTTGCGTTTCAATGCAATTAAAATTGTGGACAGCTGAGGTTTAGAAACATATACTTAAGAAACATTTGTATGGAGATCATATCTATCAGTATCTTTGACCTTTGGAAGGCTCATGGGAAAGAACATTAGCGAGAAAGCAGTCTTGCCTGTGTATAAAGGGAAACAAAACACAATCCAAAGCAACAAAACAAAATCTTGACTGATGGACATATCTGTTTCTATTAGCGCCCCCGTAATAGCTTGTGCCTCTTTAATGGCTGTCATGGAGGGCAGTGGAAAGGACACTGAATGTGAAACTAAGATTCAGTAGCCTCAAGGGCAGACATTTCATGAGAAACCAAGCTTGACATTAACTCCTCATCATTCATACTTGCGAAGCAACTGAATCTTGTGTGGGCACTAATCTGAATTCTGTTACTGAGTTCTGTCATAATAATAAGTGATTGCATGCTCCTATATAACAATATTGTGCCCCTCAAGCTTTTGAATAGATAAAATGATGAAAGAATAAAGCATTCCATGTTCTCTACACATTTTTAGATATCTGCTTTAAAAGTAAAGCACAAAGACGTACAAGAGACACAGTGCTGGACTTTCTATAAGAAAATGATCTCTGAAGTGATCATTTAGTCACTTGTGATTGATAATACCAAACCTTTCAGAGCAATAAAAAGACCAAATAAATGGAAGGTTATTGTACTATGAAGAAAGTGAATTATAATAAACTTTATTGAATGAAACTTACACTTACTTTCCTACATATTTCGCTTATATAAATAAGAATATTAAAAAGTAGAGCGTGGGTTCATTTCTGGAAAGTGCAGATAGATCTGAGGGCCAAAGGATTGAATTTTTTCTAAAGTACAATGTTCTAAGCTTTAGTAGGCTGGAAGAATGATTAATACTGCTTTAGGAAAAAACCTCAGAAGGTTCCTATAGGGAGTAATCCGTGACCGACAGAGTGTATAGATTATATCTCCAATAGCTCCATGATTTTAACTTTTATGTTTAAATTGACTTTTCTTGCTATTTGGGGATTAATTAAAATCCTTAAAAAAGAAAATCAAAGTTCACTACAAATACCAAGTAGATTCTTAGATCCTAGAAAATGTTCCATATAACTTTACTTAATTCTCATGATTTAATTCCAACATATGGTACTCGGGGATAATATCTAATGCCACCAATTCCTTGGACTATATAAAGAATCAAAACATGGAACTGCCTTAATTATGCTTCAACATTGGAGGGACTTTTTTTGTTATTAGATTCCGTATCCTCGGGGTCTGGCAAATGGCAGATGTTTAATAAATGTTAGTTGAAAGAGAAATGGTAGGGTGGTGATTGGGGAATAGGAGGGGGTGGGGTGGGGTGGAGGAGGACATCTGGGACATATGGTGAGGAGGGAACTGGGAAAGGGGAAAGCCTTTGGAATGTAAACAAAGAATATAGAAAATAAAATAAAAATTAAATAAATAGAAAGGCGACTTAAAATTGCAACTTTCAAGATGGATTATTAAGAGAAATGCTATGTGTTTGATGTTGTGATCTTCTGTGAAAACCAAATAGCCTGAAGTATTATATCAACTGTGCCATAACATTTATAATGGTAACTTTTCATTATCATCAACTGATTGATTAGTGTCTCTTTGTACTGTACTATATTGGCTAGTTTTAGTTCACTTGACATAAACCAGAGTCCTTAGAGAGGAGGGAATGCATCTGTAAGGTTGGGCTGTAAACAATCCTATAGGGCCTTCTCTCAGTTGGTGTTTGATGTGGGACAATCCAGCCCATTGTGGATGGGGCTGGTTGTCCTGGGTTCTATTGGGAAGCAGACAGAGCAAGCCATGATGATAAGCAAACCAGTAAGCAGCACCCCTCCATAACCTCTGTCTCAGCTCCTGCTTCCACATTCCTGCCCTGATCGAGTTCCTGCCCTCCCTGCTTTGGATGGTAAACTGTTAACATGGGTGTGTGAATGAAATAAACCTTTCCATCCTCAAGTTGCTTAGACAGTGGGGTTGGGTTAAAGGCAAGTAGGCTTGTATTAATACTCTTGTCCTGCTTGTGTATTTTAGCCAAAACAACGAACATCTATTGTGTCTTCTCTGGATTTCCAGCGAATGAATCATAACCAAGAATACTTTGAAATCAGCACATCTACAGGGTGTACCAGCTTTACATCTAGCCCTCCAGTTAGCCCACCCACCTCTTCGGTGGAGACCGCAGAAGTCAAGAATGAGGGAGCTGAACACACAGGTAAAACCATTCACTTTATGCAGGTATACTTTTGAGCTTTAATAAAGCCCTTTATGAGCTGTGGTGATTAAGAGAAATCTTCATACAAATTTTATTTCTGGTTCATATTATATGAGCAGTAGTTTAGGGTACTCATATTTTTATCATGGCATGGGTATAATATTGGTTTTAGTACATTGGTAGTCTTTCTGATATTAACATCAATATAACAGTTTAATACTATTATGGGCATAAAATAGCCAGAGATTTAGAAATGCTTTTGTTCTTTCACCGCCACTCACTGCTCTTCCACAGTTTTATTAACATGTGGATTCATTGTTTATAGCTGATTTGAGACTAAAGATCCCTCATTAAAGATATCTGGAAGGACTGAGTTGGATGCTATTGCTGAGGTAAATATCATAAACCCAGGTGAACTTGGGAAGGATAGAAGGAGAAGTACTACCACCCACTAGGGAAAGCTCTCTGGTTCAATGATGGAATCCCATCATTGGATTCACAGTGTTTCTGTCCTTCGGAGAAGAATGGGATCATAGATACCAGCTGAGGGACATCCCAATGAGGACAAAGACCTGAATGTTTCTTCTTCCTCTGTCTAACTCACACTAAACACCCTATAGAAGTCCTAATCTGACCTTTCACGGCAGCCAGAGTGGTATTTATAAAATGTAAATCAAAGCACGCCATTGCTGTGTTTAAAGTGTGCCAGAGCGTGCAGATCCTTGAGGGAACTGGTCAATGAAGCCAACAGTCATCTGGTTCCCAACTCACTCTTGAATTATCCTTTAGGGGATCCATCCAGGTGTTCTTTCCCGGGCATCTGGCTCAGGGAATTTGGCACTCTAGTTCCTTCTGCCTGCAGTCTCTGTCTTTTAACGTTTATGTGGCTGACCATCATTTAGGTTTTGGCTTGGACATCATGTCTTCACGCAATCTTCAGGTTGTCCTCGATCTCAATATGATAAGAATCATGCTAAGAAGCAAAAGTGAATAAAACCATTCTGATAATAATAAAAAGTGAATACTTGGTGTTCTGACAGTGTTTTAGGCTTTATAGTTATATCAGCTTATCTTGACATTTTTGATGAGTGTATGAAGGAAATTTAGACACAAAGAAACCAAATGACAGCTGCCCATCCAAACAATGCTACCACTAAACCTGGTGACAACATCCATGTCCCCAACCACTTTTCTGAGTTGCTACATTCACTTTGGTAACATGTGAGGGAGGACAGGGCCTTGCTGTATATAGTCCAGGCTAGCCTCACACTCATGGTCCTGCCTCAGCTCCCTACATGCTGCGATTACAGGCATGTAGCACCACCCCAGGCTTGCTCTAGTCGCTTCTATCAAATCTTTTTTCTTTCCTCAGTGGTCTTATCAATATGTAAAATGATGCCAATAACCCATTTGCTTAGCTATTATGTTCTCTCTTCTTTTCAGAACTCACACTGAAGTCCATGGATCTAGTATGTTGTAGGCCCTGAAGTCAGGCTGCCTACATTGATTACTAATTATGAGATGGGCTTGGGGTTTGGGTGCTACAGCTTTTCTTCCATACATAATTAAATGAACAAGGAACTAATTAGATTTCCTTAGCCTATAAAGCATATAGGCTTATAAAGCAGTGATTAGCATAATGTCCTATCAGGTGCTAAGTTAGTGCTCAATAAATACTAGTTACTGTTAACAGAAGTAGCAGGAATTGTTTCCTCATTCCTCTCTGCTGTCTACTCAAGCCCCACACTCATTCAATGAGTATATACTGTTTTCTTTATAACAGATACAGTTTTATAGGATGGGAAAGCAGGGTGTGCCTTTGATAGAGAAATGGCATGTGAACCCTGGAAAGAATTCTAGGTGTGTAATTATTATTCAACCATCAGTTACTTGAATGCTCAGTTCCCTAGATTTAAAAGCCCATAAAAGGAGCGGTTGACAAGGATTTTTAAGGAAAACCTTTACCAGCTTTATTTCATTTGGAGCACAAAAATATTTTTAAGGGTTTGACTTTCGTCAATTATCTTTTGAGGTGGATAGAGATTTTGCTTGGTGTCCATTTATTTATTTATTTATTTATTTATTTATTTATTTATATTTTGTTTTCATTAAAAGACAGTAGTTTGTGTAGTATCTAAGCCCTGGCCACCAGACAAAGAGGGTAAGACCTCACATTTACTCTTTCATCCGAAATGTCCAGAACAATTGTGAGCATCCGGACGCCTTCCCGTCTGACCTTCCACAGAGCCAAAACCTAACCTTTAGCTGTTGAAATGGGTTCCAGTGGTATTGCTCTGACTTTCTAATGTCATGCTCACCTCTGCAATTCGTCACAATCTTTGCAGTAGACTGGGGTTTTGTAATAATATGCAAGGATGGTGTTGGTTTGCCTTAGAAAGTAAAATGTCAAAATTTTTAAGATAGATGATGATGATGATGATGATGATGATGATGATGATGATGATTACTACTATTATTATTGGTCTGCTTGAGAAAGGCAGACAACCCCATGTGGCATATTTTGACAGAGAGAGAAAACGCCTTTTTTTCAGTACATCCTTGAGTTCCTCAGTATTTATCATCAACTCACTTTTTTTTTTCATTCTTCAGTTTGCTCTTCTGAAGAGGGAGGATAAGATTTCATCCTTGCATATCTGTGTTAATATATGGGTTTACTTAGGTGAATGCATTTTGTAAACTACAGAAACCAGTATTATTTACTATGTTCAATTTTTATCTTTCCTTTTAATATGATTACTTGACGTCTACAAAGTTTTAATACAGAAGAGATTTCTGGAGCCTTTTCTTGACTTTGAAGAATAATTTAATTAGCGTAACATGAACAGTTCATTTTGAAAATGCTTGTGCAATACATTCATCTTGGCAAACTGATCTTTAATAGAACAAGAGCTAATATAACTTTAAAAGCTGATTGCAAAACTCTAGGTGAACCAACAGATTCCTTTAGAGAGGCAACCACTTAAACAACGTATCCTGGCCCATGATTAAAGCTTCAATTTAGAAATCATTAAACAAGGCTGAAAAGAAGAAAAGCTTTGAGGGAATCTTATAGGTTAAAAAAACATCTCATTTAACTAGATGGGTTAATGTTGGTGTGTAGGAAGTGGACTTGAGGTGAGGATGGATGTGGGGAGAAGCTGGCATCAGCAAAGAAGCACAGATGCAAATGAGTGTTGAAGATGTGCAAAGAAGGAAGGACCACACTGGGATGAGCTCAAGGAAGGATTTTCTCTCTCTCTCTCTCTCTTTCTTTCTTTCTTTCTTTCTTTCTTTCTTTCTCTCCCCCCCCTCTCTCTCTCCCCCCTCCCTCCCTCCCTCCCTTCCTTCCTTCCTTCCTTCCTTTCTTTTTCTCTCTCTCTTCCTTCCTTCCTTCCTTTCCTTCCTTCCTTTCTCTCTTTTTTCCTTTCTTTCTTTCTCTTTCTTTCTTTCTTCCTTTCTTTCTTAAAATTTTATTTAATCCTTTTGTTTACATTCCAGATTTTATCCCCCCTCTTGGTCCACACTCTTACTGTTCCACATCCCATACCTCCTACCTCACACCCCCTGTCTCCACGAGGAAGTATCCTCCAACCCACATCCCACCAGACCTCCCGACTCCCTGGGGCCTCTTGAGAGTTAGGTGCATCTTCTCTGACTAAACCCAGACAAACCCAGCAGTCCTCTGCTGTGTACGTGTTGGGGGCCTCATATCAGCTGACATCTGATGCCTGGTTGCAGGTCCATGTTAATTGAGATGACTGGTCCTCCTACAAGGTCGCCCTCCTCCTCAGCTTCTTACTGCTTTTCCCTAATTCAACCACAGGGGTCAGCAGCTTCCAGCTATTGGTTGGTTATAAATATCTGCATCTGACTCTTTCAGCTGCTTGTTGGGTCTTTCAGAGGACAGTCATGATAGACCCCTTTTTGTGAGCGCTCCATAGCCTTAGTAATAGTGTCAGGCCTTGGGGTCTCCCCTTAAGCTGGATCCCACTTTGAGCATGTTTCTGACTGCATTTTTGTCCTTGTAGTTCTTTCCGATAGGAACAATTATGGGTCAGAGTTTTTGACTGTGAGATGGAACCCCATCCCTCACTTGATACCCTGTCTTTCTACTGGAGGTGGGGCTCTACACGTTCTTGCTCCCCACTATAGAGCATTTTCTGTCTTAAGCAGATGAGCCAAATGCTTTTTTTAAAAAAATGTGAATGTCTACAGGTAAAAAGATATGCTTAGTTCCCTTAAAGCCCAACTGACCATTTCTTTTAAAGTCTGTTTTTCTCCTTGGAATGAAGAGTCACATCACCTAATTTCTGTCTCATGAGGATTTCTCTGACTACTGTATTGAGTCTGGACTATGATGTCCAATAGAAGGCCAGTGTGCAGCATTAAGTAGGGT
This sequence comes from Apodemus agrarius, assembly GCA_964023405.1. NCBI lineage: Eukaryota > Metazoa > Chordata > Mammalia > Rodentia > Muridae > Apodemus > Apodemus agrarius. The sequence continues at coordinate 41,980,000 of OZ030026.1, read as the reverse complement.
GAATGAAGACATACACTGAGATCAAAGTAGAGGAGGGAGAAGGAAACAAAGGCACTAATGTAAATACAACAAGATTTCATAAAGAAGTAAATATGGCACTGTGATAAAAAGAAGTATTACGGATGTCTGGTACATTGATAATAGTGGGCTTGCTCTCTTCTGATATATAAGAAACTGGGGAGGAGATTTAGAAAACAAGTTGAATATCAGGTGTTAATTTTAACTCTAGGTGTCTATCCAATTTTTTTTTAAAAAGATAGGCTAAGTAGGCAGCTGAAGATTCAAAGGAAAAATGTAAATGTGACCATCATTATATAGATTAGTGGTTCTGAGCCTTCTTAATGCTGTGACCCTTTAATACAGCTTCTCATGTTGTGGTGAGCCCCAACCATAAATTTATTTTTGTTGCTATCTTATAACTGTAATTTTGCAATTGTTATGAATAGTAACTGTTATGAATCAGATATTTACCTGCTATTCAGGATATCTGATATGCGAACCCTTTGAAAGGCTTATTCAACCCGAAAGGGCTCATGACTCACAGGATGAGCACCACCGGTATATATGATGTTGAGTGTCTGCAGGTAAGGACCACTAAAACTGAGCAGTGAGGAGGACGGGATAAAAGGAAGCACCGACAAAGAGCACCAAAAAGGAGCCACCATCCTTGACCAGGTGGGCATTGGAGTCTGGAGTTAAGTGAAAGATGATATGAAGAAGGAAAGAATGTGAGGTCACGGAGATGACTCATTCAGTAAAACCCCTACCTCATGAGCACGAGGACTTAAGTGCAGATCCCCAGTACATACTGAGAAGCTAAGAATGGTCATGAACACATGTAATGCCAGTACTGGGGTGGGAGGCAGGGACAGGCAGATCCCTGGAGCGTGGTCTACCAGGCTCAGCATGCTATGGTTTCCATGAACGACTAAAAAATAAGATGGAAAGTGGTAGTAGAAGACATATGGTATCACCACTGCTCTCCAATTCATACTATATGCCATCACACATACACACACACACACACACACACACACACACACACGCACAGAGAGAGAGAGAGAGAGAGAGAGAGAGAGAGAGAGGAGAGAGAGTGAGCGAGCAAGAGCGAGAGAGCATATAAGTAGTAGAAGATGGTGGTGCAGGAGGAAGAGACAACAAAGAAGGAGAAGGAGGATGATAGTTAGCATTGAGATGACTTCCCATCTGACCTTCAGCTGAGCCAAAACCTAACCTTTAGCTGTTTGAAATGGGTTACACACACACACACACACACACACACACACACACACACACACAGAGAGAGAGAGAGAGAGAGAGAGAGAGAGAGAGAGAGAGAGAGAGAGAAAGAGAGAGATTTTAAGGAGTAGTAGATGGTGGTGAAGGAAGAAAGAGGAGGAGGAGGGGGAGGGGGAAGGAGGAGGAAGAGGAAGAAGAGGAAGAGGAGAATGGGGGAAGGGGAAGAGGAAGAGGAGGAGGTGAAAGAAGAGGAGGAGGAAGAGAGGGGAGGAGAAGGAAAAGGAAGAAGAAGAAAGAAGAAGAAGGAGGAGGAGGAGGAGGAGGAGGAAGAAGAAGAAGAAGAAGAAGAAGAAGAAGAAGAAGAAGAAGAAGAAGAAGAAGAAGAAGAAGAAGCAGCTCCTGACAACATAGGATGACAAGCAGAAGAGAAGGAAGAAACTTGGCGAATTTGCTCTGTTAGACATAGTCCTTACATGGACTAGGATGAGGAATAGTTACTTGTGGATTTAACAGTACAGATGTCCCTGATGACCTTGATAAGACCAATTTGATTAGAACTAATGGACAGAACATGCCCATAATGTGTACAAGGGAAAACAAGAGGTAAGAACGTAAAGAGAGCAAATATAGACCATTTGTTAGTCTTTACAGGCAGTTGTTTTTCCAAAGGAATTTTTAAGTTCTGCTGAAGGAGGAGAAACAGGAAGAAGCTTGTCAAATAAGTAGGAAGACGGATTTCAGACTGGAGTATGCTTCCAACAGATAAGGTATTTGGGGTATGGGTAAAATTCTAGCAAGGAGCTACCATACAGCAATCTACAGAAAATCTGATAGTTTGTTATTTTCTCTATTAAGCAGAAGGTAGTAGCTCCAACTGGGAAGAGAGACAGTGAAAGTATTGCATTTGAGAAGAGCTCAAATAGGTACGCACGCCCCCCCCCAGCCAACCAAAGGAAAGGCCCAATTGATGTTTGTGCTTAGAAACCACAGGCACGATTAGCCAATGCAGTTCTGTGCTTTCTCCAGCCTGAGTCAGCTGGAGAACACAAGTACAGGAAACCCGAAGGGCTGAATTTTACACAGGTTGTGGACTGGCTATATGGGTATGCCGAAGTGATGGAAGAGTAAGGAAATAAGAACGAGTGTCAATTTGACTGCGGAATGTCCATGGAGAAGAAGACAAACGACCAGGAGACAAGTAACAGTCAAAACTCAATGGAGCTATTGAGCAAAAGCTTCCAGGAGGGTCAGAGGCTCCTACAGTCAAGACTAAAGAAGAGAGCTGGAGTGAAATGAATTTTGCACTGGGACTGGACATGAACCCAGGAATGACTGAATCTTGAGACCATGGGAGTAAGCACCGGGGTTAGCCTGTGCTCCTCCAAAAAATTGTCTATAATTAGGTCAATGTGATTTCCTGGAAGAGACACTAGACCCGTACCTACGTATACTCTAGTCTCTGTTCAAAATATATGGTATAATCTTCATTTGTTCAATACGTTGTGAACCTGTCCCATTCTTCCTTGAGGGTCAACAATTCTGTTGCCTGACCTCTGGAGTACTACAGTGATGGGATGATGGAACATGCTTGTGTGTTTATTCCACAAGAGAGTCCTCTGCTCTTCCCCATCATACATCATATGTATCTCGTCCTTGAATGGGGTACGTCCCTGACCAGGGAGCCCATCTCCTTAGTTAGTTTAGTCTTTAAGGTAGCCTTAGTGGGTGCCAGTATGTACTTTTCCACTCCCCACATCCCTTTATCAGGGTTTTTTGTTTGTTTGTTTGTTTGTTTGTTTGTTTTGTTGTTTGTTTGGTTGGCTGGTTGGTATTTTATTTTATTTTATTTTATTTTATTTTATTTTATTTTATTTTATTTTATTTTATTTTATTTTATTAGCAATGGTAGATGTGGGATTTAAATGGTAAAATTCTGGATATATTTTGAAGGTGGCAATAACATGTTTTGGGGGTTTAGATGCAGGATTTGATAAAATGAAAAGAGCAAAAGGTAAGAGTCAAGGACTTCAGACCTTTTTAAGCCACTGAAAGGATGGAGTTGACCGTAGTTGGAATGGGGAAGGCTCAGTCTGGGCATTTCAGTCTAAGCTTGAGTAACAAAGGAGCTATGTTGAGTAGAGTAAGACAGCAGTTTGTCAGTGGGTTTGGGGAGAATGGGAGAAACCATGGAATAACTGTATGCCCATTAAAACAAGGGATAAAAATGATTGAAAGATCAAGAACCAATGGCTTAGCCTTCAATGGTGGTTCCAGAGTTTGTGTTTCTCAGTAAGAAGGCACCAGATAGGTGTGTTGTAGATTCTGGGGTTGTGGAGAGGAGAAGAGCAAATCATGACAGAACCTCCTTTCTTCTAGAAAGCTGAATCCAGAAAGCTATTTCTATATAAAGCACTTCATGAATTAGCACCTTCACAGGAGCACCTGCCAGGCAAGTCCGACGTCCTGGGTAACTAATTACTTCCAGTTCTATTGTAGTTTCAAACCATCTACCTCCTGCTGGAGAAAACTGACTGGAGAGAGGGGATTTTTTTTATAAAGTAAGGGTAGAAAAGTGCCTCCTATCAAATGGAAGAAAAAACAAAACCAAAAGCCATTAGGTGCTCAGTGGCGTAGGATGGATTTCTGCAGAGAGGACACACTGGAGAAATAAAATCAGGATGGAGAGGGTGGCAAGAGCTTGCACACTGGCTAGGAACTATCAGAGAGGCAGGCAAAGGCCTTCCTTCTAATTAGTTCATGGGGATGTAGAAGAGAGGCTGGAAGTCAAGACCTAGTTATTACAGCTACTGCTGGACACAGCTTGCAGAGGGACACTTTAGCCCCATGATGACAATGAAACAAAACACAACAGAGAAGATGTTTAAGTTCCAATCTAAGAGTCAGTGTGGAAGTTAAGAATTTATGAGGGTGATATCTGATTTGTGTTTGGGACATCCAAAAACAATCCAGCAATTTTTTTAAAGCTTTAACAAATCTATACACATATAAAGTACTGTGATCATAATTACCTCCATACCTTCCACTTTTAGCTCTCTTATCTCTCTTCCATTCTTGCAAAACTCTCCCACAACCCACAACCCACAACCCACAACCCACTATGTTTCGTTAGTGTTGCTTGCTTGAGCATGCATGGGTGGTAGTATTTATTTGATTAAAGACAACTTAGAAATGGCTATATCACTGAGACATGTGGTTCTTCCTCCCTCAGCAACTATTAACTGCTCCTTAGGGAGAGCTGGGACCACATGAGCATTCCTCACAACTACTATTGATGGGTCGAGTCTCGTGACTACTTGTATGTATGTATGTACTATAGCTGTGCGTTCAGTGCAAGAGCTACGTCAAATCCAAAAGACAATGTTTATTGCACTACCAACCTCTTCATCCTCTGGCTCTTCCATTCTTTCTACCTTCTGTCCTGAGATAGTCCACGAGCCTTGGAGTGGGTGATACAGACATCCTACGTAGGGATGAGCACCCATCAATCCCTTCCTTAATGTCATCACTGTGACCTTTTTGTTTGTTTGTTTGGTTGGTTGGTTGGTTTTTGGATTTGTTTTTTTCAAGACAGGGTTTGTCTATATAGCCCTGGCTGTCCTGGAACTCACTCTGTAGACCAGGCTGGTCTCAAACTCAGAAATCCGCCTGCCTCTGCCTCCCAAGTACTGGGATTACAGGTGTGGGCCGCCGCCGCAGCCGCCACCACCACCCAGCTAACTGTGACCTTTTAGGAGGCTGACTTTACTTCCACTTACCGCCAGAAGAAGCTTCTCTGACTCAAGGCTGAGAGCATCAATGGTCTATGGCAGTAAATACAAATGTTTGTAAAGTGATTTGACAGCATGTCCATTTTGCACAGCATTAGTGAAAACCAGAAGTTTAAGTTAGATCAGAATTTTAGGTGCATAAAAGAAAAGTACTGCATTGTCAAAGCCATTGGTAAAACTGTTCTCAACAAATCATGAAATGCCTGACTTGGTCTTTTGTTGTTTGTTTGTCCTCTGGTATCACATGGCTTTTTTGTAGTGGCTTAATGACAAATTACAAATCACACAGGAGGCAAGATGTTTGCTACTAGATGCTTGACAAAGAATGGAGAAGTTATGCTTCAATAGTTTAAAACTCTGAAAACACGGCGTAGATAGTGTGTGCGGGTTTATGGTGCTGGGCTTGTAATTTCAAGTGAAATCAGTTGATATGGGAGTAGTGGTTTAGTGGCTGGAGAGCAGTGAAGAAAGGACACTATTCTTGCAGAGGACCCAGGTTCCATTCCCAGCACCTATGTCACAACTCCCTGTAACTCCACCTCCGAAGGATCTGATGCCCTCCTCTGGCTTCTGACAGCACTGCACTTAACTAAACCATTATGGAGTCCTACATCTAGTTTAAAATAAATTAAATTAAAAATAAAAATGTAAAGACTAATGATTTACTTGAACAACAGGAAGTTAACTTACTCGTGTGTCCCATTCAGTGAAAGGCTAGGATGAGGTGAAAGTTTCTAAGAGAGTAATTAATTCATTTCAGAGAGGAGGAGGAAGAGTTCTGTCTAGGAGTCAGACAAATGAGAAAATGACTACGTTAAGGGGAAGAGGACAGTGATTCTTCAATGAAGGAACGGAGCAGCTTTAAAAGCCCTTATGATTGAGCACTTTATCCCCAGAGAGGCTTCACCCAGCAGCTAACTCAGACAGATGCATACACCCACAGCCAAACAGTGGATGGAACTTGGGGACCCACGAGGAAGAATTAGATGAAGGATTGCTGGCCCCAAAGGGGACAGGAACTCCTCAAGAAGACCAACAGAGTCAACTACCCTG